>JAECUM010043195.1:0-26113 GCA_016617855.1 Megalonaias nervosa
GATCATTCTGGCGTGGCCCCCCTGTGAGCACGGCATTTGAAAATAAACTTTAAAACAAGTTTTATATGATCTTGAACTTAAAAATTCCTTCCATCGCTTTAAAATTACTTTCTCTCCATAGATACATTTGAAAAAAAAATTACTAACGTGCGGGGCTCTTGTGAGCTCGGTCAAGTCGGCTCTAAGTTGGTCGTCCTTGAACTTACCTTGCAAAAAAGAAATGGACGCAATATAGAAATGGGAGAGCTGTTTATTAAAAATTATCAAAACCAACAGAGATCGACCATTCCTTAATTGATGAAGGAGGAGGGATTTGTAAATGTACGAGTTTAGCAATAACTGTTGATCTTGTGCGAGTGTTATTCATCGTTATGGATCATGCATATTTCCCCATTCATCGCATTTTTGATGCATACTACAGTTCAAGTCACATAGGCATTTACTCATTTTAAATTAAATAGAAATTGTTCTTTTAAAATTTAACACTGATTTTCTTTAACCAAAGTCTATTCAATCTTGATTATTGAATGCTCTGCACCTTAACTGTCAGCAAGAAACTTCCAGACGAAAATTGTCTATCGCTATGGACTTTTACAATGGTGTCCATGCACTATACTTGGGTTAAAATAAGAGCGCGTCGAGTGGAATTGTCACAATCGAGGTTAGTACGAGTTTGTTTATCAATATACGTAACTTTCATTTGTGACATCACAGCTCGCGACATTCAATACGGATTGTACTGGATCACACAGGTTCATTTCGTCCAAAAATGTCTACGTACTTTAACATTGATTTTGCTTATCGGGGCGTCTAAATAATGACCTTCTAAAGGAATATGGATGTTTACGAATCCAAATGAAGTGAATACTTGCCACTTATAGGTGTGTATCAAATTCTAAAAAATTACACCGATTACTGAAACAGAGAATGTTGAATGCCTACATTACACGTGTGACTTGTACTATAATCAGTCAAATAGGCTTATATCCCGCATCAAAGATGAGGAGCTGGTAGGGAGGGTGAAGGTGGACGGGATTAAGAGGAGAGTAGAGAACCTAGAATAGCAGCAGGGAGGGCGAATCCTACAACTTTTTTTAGGAGGGTTATTTTTGAAAAATTAAGCTTCCTTCAAAAAAAAATGACAATACAAGGTCAGTAACGTCAAACCGAAGCCTCTAACCGTCCGAGACTTTTCTCTAATTGTGTTAGCTCATTTTGTTACTTTATCTTTGACGTCTGTGTTTTCGTTTTTTATGGCGTGTTTGTTTATCCGTCGGACACTCACCCTTTGTCGTCGCCCTCCCTGCTGCTGTGTCTCTCAAACAAAAATTTTATCGAGACCTATACGATACCGCGACCGAGGATCATGTAAATTTATCGTGATAAGTCCGTGTGGGGTAGCTTGCGCTTTTGAGAAGAAGTTTTTGAATTTAATCATATCCATATCCCCTGAAAACCAAGTCTGATGAATGTTTCGCAGAGTATGTGTATCGACTCCATTAAAACAACTAAAAGATTACAATTGTCTCTGATAACTTTAAGTATTTGTGTATATCGCTGAGTAAAATAAATTACATCAATATTTTTTTGTCTACGTCTGGAAAATATCCGAGCTGGATTTGATTGTTTGTCCAGCATCACATCGTCGTATACTACGAGATTATTAATAAATCCATCGAGGTCATCTACAGATGGGGCTTCATCAATATCGGTGATAAAATCAATAATATCATTATCATCTTCATTTGACGACTTCGCTTCTTTATTAAAATCTTTAAGCACATCGTAGCATCGCTGATCATCTGCAGATGGTGCCACTAAATACAACTTATCCCACTTGAGCCATCTCATTATCAGATTAAGCAATAATTGCGTCTTACCAGATCCAGATGTACCTATTATAATTGCTCTGATAGAATTTGGTAGCGCTGGATGATGCTTGATTGGCTCTTGCTTTCGTGTCGCTGAGAAGTCAATGATATCCATGTTGTAGAAATATAAATAATATGGATTTATATTGTGTTCGATGCAGAGCACCCACCCCCACCAGCGGATTAACAACAGTAATAACATAAAAATATAAAGCGTGCACTTACAGGCAAGTGTGTAAAATGTGGTACAAGCAAATACAGATTTATTTCGTCTCGTACGAAGATATGTGGTGATATCGCTGCTTCATTGGGAAAGCTACCAGGGACTCCATGGGGTAAATACCCAGGAGAAAAACATCTTCCTGGATATAATTATTGTGGTCCTGGGACCCGACTTAATATCCGACTTGACGAACGAGACCAACCAAGACCTGGAGAGTATCCAAAAAATGTGATTGATCAAGCATGTCACATTCACGATGTCGCGTATAAAAATCCGGATTTACAACAACGACATATTGCAGATGTGAAGTTGATACATACGTTAAAATCTATAAAAAAAAAAATATAAAAAAAATCTCTCAGACAATCATTAGCTAATTGGTTGGTAAGATCTGCGATGAAAGGTAAACTAGTGCTAGGGGCTGGTAATTAATCATTGATAACTATTATAATGGAATCGATTTATTATAGCCCAAGAGGATATTTGAGGGGTAGAGCAGCGATTAGTAAACTTGCTGATGCAGCAAATGTCACACGTTCTGTTGCTGAAAATTGGTTAGCACGACAGGCAATATGGCAAATTTATCTACCACCACGTAAACAAATTCAGTATGCACATTTTGATGTCAGCGCTCCCAATGAAGTTCATCAAGCAGATATTTTGTTTTTACCACATGATACTATTAAAACACGTAGACGTCAATCACGCACATACAAATATGCGTTAACTGTCGTTGACGTTGCAAGTAGATATAAAGAAGCAGAACCACTATCAACAAAAACAGCAATTGAAGTTGCATCTACGTTTGAACGAATGTATCAACGAGGATCCGGACCATAAGGTGGTCTACGATGGCCACAGTTGCTACAGGTTGATCATGGCAAAGAATATCTTGGTGCAGTAACGTCAATGGTGAAAAAACATAATGTCAAAATCAGTCGAGGACATACCGCAATTCATCGCAATCAAGCAATCGTTGAACGATTTAATCGAACACTTGCTGAGCGGTTATTTGGATATCAGTATGCGCAGGAAATATCCCTAAATAAAGTTCAGAAAGATAAGAGATCTCGTGAATGGGTTGCAAGACTACCAAGTGTGATAGCTGCGTTAAATAATGAAATTACTCGCGCAACTTCTATGAAACCCATCAGCGCGATCACAAAAAAACCCAGATACCAATACGCCGACATGACTCCTTCTCAAAACAACCAGTACTAGGTAATGTGACTGTAAGATATTTCTATGTACCTGATGAACTTGAAGGGGGTATAAAAAGAGCAACTGATCCTATTTGGAGTGTGACCACACATAAAATTTCCAGCGTGGTAAGATCCACGGATAGACCTGCAATCTACAGACTAGATTCAACTGCTCCTCAACGTGGATTTGTACGCGAACAATTACAAGTAATTCCTGAGGATACACAATTACCACCGCCTTCACTTTTGTGAATTTAAAAGAGGATATATTAGCTCCTCGACGTCGATTATACTCAAGATAGGTCAACATCACATTTTTGCGTGTGTGACAGAGATTACTATTAATTCTATCCACGGAAAATTGTCTTGGATTATTATTCGAATACTGCCACAACATTACTGTGTTACAGCTCGCACAATAATTATTTTGTTGTTGTTTCAGCGTCATGATAAATTCAATATCCAGGTCAAAGTCACGTATATTTTTTTGTCAGATCGTTGATAACTAGCTAATTTTTTCCTTACTATATCATCGCAATTGCTATCAGTGGTTTCCTGAGCCATTGCGCAGTCTATGATAACCCTTCGTAGTGAGACATTCTTCTGACTCTCGACACTGCTCGATAAACCAGATTTGACCATTCGATCCGATCACAGACAATCCAGATATTTGTATCAGAAATAGTTTATCCTTGTGACGAATGAATCGTTATAGCATATCCTAGAGTCCACGGAGTTTTGTCTATCGTTAACGCGCTCTCAACAGCGCTTACAGGAACAATAACAATATCATTAAGAAAGAATTTTTGTTTCCTTGGTTCTACCAAGCCTCCCGGAATGTCAACTTCAATATTGCAAATTTGGTGGTACTGGAAAATATAATAAATTTCCGAAAGTTGTCAAATCTGTGGACGTGGAGACTTGCGAAGAAATAATATTTGAATCAATGAATGCAGCTGGCAAATATTTTGATATTTGCATGCCTTCGGTTCAGCGCGTCGCCGATAAAATATACAGATTGGCGTATTCAGGGAAATATAAACAAAAAATAACATTTCAGTATCTCCCGATTGTGTTAGATGTCGACACTAACAATAACAAATCTACTTTGAATCAATTGTAGTTGTTTGCAAAGATGAAGGGAGATAACTCTGTTGAGCAAAGCTTTCTCCGATAGAGTAATTAAGTAGTTACCCCGCTTGTTACTGCGTAATATTATATGACTGCCGCGACTACGTTTTTTTGTGGCATCGTAACTGTTATATTCAGCAACTTAACTGTCTATGTGGCAAATTATCTGTCAGTGGAGCAGCGTAATTTGTAACAGTGTAAATTCGTCGAGGGATATTTACATCTTTTGACTTCGTCCCTGATAAATTCAGAAAAACAAGAAGTATATCGTTCACAAATTTGATGTACATTGTACACATGCCTCCATTGCGTGCAATATAGGTAATCTATTTTTAGATCTTCCAGGTAGGATAGTTGACAACAGACCTGCATGGCTTGTATAGCCGCCGCTCAGTAGGTCACGCAACATTCCAATCATTCCAATCTCAGGTATCTTGTGTCACAACTTTCCCACGCTCGCTAGCTAGCGATTTTATTGTTTACAGTGAATCGGCGCTGCATGCACATTTCTCCCGAATGACATCCGGCAGAAATGTATATGCGATTATTAAATGCAGATATTTTATACGGTTTGTTTGGAAATTGAAATAAATCCACACTGCAGTTAACGCAGTTATACAATAATTGTGATTTATTCCGTATACTGATCACTTGTAGGAATTGCCCGTTAGGTAACTTCATAATAATTTCTGAAACATGTATATGTAAGGATGGTCCGTGGTGCAGTGCTAGCGTGGCGGATTCTCATACTCGAGGTCTGGCGTTCCAATCCCGTAACTGACAAATTTGTCGAGGTCTTGCTTTCTAGTCCCGTGACTGACAAATTTGTCGACGGTGGCGAAAATTTCGCAATTTTTCATTAATAAGTAGGGGCTCCAGCCCCAAGGGAATTTAATGTACACCTCCTCACCACGTCGAACACATGGTGAGTGCTGTTTTTCACTCACCCCGCTGTTTGATTGGGGTGGGGGTGTACATGAAATTAGAGCCTGGACAAAACTGGAGCCCAAATATTTTTATTCTGATTATAATATTTATGCAGGATTCAGATTGTAATATTTTATTTTTATTCTGATTCAGATTTATTCAGATTCTAATATTTATTCTGATTCTGATTCAGAAATATTTTTATTCAGATTCAGAAATATTTTTATTTTAAACAAATATTTATTATGTAATGAATTAATGCAATTATTTCTGAGATTAAAAAATTAAATGATTAGGATATAAAATTATCTGAACAATTGGATCCTGAAAAAAAATCACAAATGATTTTGAAGCGCTACAGGAACGGAAATATGATTGGAGATATGCACTAGCAGCTGAGTATAGCTTCATTAAATTACTTCAACAAGCCATAAAACAACCTCTCTTTTATGGAGTTTATGATGAAGATATTCAAAAATTTGTTTCACTCGCAAACGCGATTGAGAAAATTAGATCAGAGTTATCACGCGAATACGAAACAAAAAGGATTATGAGTTCACGTGTACGACAGCTGAAGAAATTTATGTACGACTGAAAACTCGATGACAAGGTCACTGACGAAAATCAAGAGGGATTATGAAAGTGAATATTGTATTTATTTTTATTCTGACTCGGATTTATTTTTATTCTGACACAGATTCAGATTATAATATTTATTCTGATTCAGAAATATTTTAATTTCTATTTTTTTATTCAGATTATAATGTTGTTGTCGGTCAGTAAAATATAAAAACTTCCGACTGATGGTCAGTAAAAATAAAATTTTGAGTACTATTTACCCCATCAAATTATGAAATCTGGACGATAATCGAGATTTTGAGTACCATTTATTCCATCAAATTATGAAATCTAGACGGTAATTTTGATTTTGAGCATCATTTATCCGTTAAAAAGTAGAAAATCAGTCCAAAAACAACACAAATAAAATTTGTATTATAATATTTATTTGTATTCTGATTTAGATTCAGATTATAATATTTATTCTGATTCTGATTCAGATTCAGATTATAATATTTATTTTTTATTTGATTCAGATTCAGATTATAATATTTTTAAATCTGATTCAGATTATAATATTTTTTTAATTCTGATTCAGATTCAGATTATAATATAATTTTTTTAAAATTCTGATTCAGATTCAGATTATAATATTTTTTTAAAAATTCCGATTCATATTTATTTTTTTATATTCCAACAAATAGTAGCTACGAACGCACATACAATCTTATTGCCAAAACTGCATTCGCTAAATCAAGTAAGTGTCCGGTTTGGTCAGTAAATCTAAAATGTATCCATGACAACAGCGGATTATGACATCATAGATAAACCGGATTAACAGGTACTGACACAATTAAAAACCCAGGAGGCACTTCAGGGTGCAAAGAAATTCACGTGCAAACTTTGGCGTCGACTCAGAATCACGAATTAAATTTATCTTTTCGTCTAAAGTCAGTTCTTTCCTTGCACGTCTAACCTTAGAAGACCCGCCCACGCGGACAATGCCCTCTTCTCGCTTGACTCCCGCCATGTCTGTTTGAATTTGCTGTGTTGGATTAAATCGATTCACCGTTTGGTACGTTCTCTAAAACAAGTATCCGGTTCTTTCAGGTATGCAAGCTGTACGAACAACCCGATCATGTACATGGAAGTTACTCTTCTATAAACAATCAAACTATTCCCAAAATGGATGCAATGCCCCAGGCACATGAGTAACATGGTAGTACACAAGGTTGGAATTAAAACGTGTGTTAAACAGACCAATAGAAAATAACCTTTTATTCAAGTGTACCTTGCTACCTGCGTACAGACGAAATCTAGGTCGGTTTCTGAGGTATGATTTTACAAAGCCTTATTCAACGCATGCCCTTTCATTTTGTTTGCGAATTGAATATTAAGTTATGGCTGTCAGTGCTGACGAAATGTACTGTAAAGTTGGAATGGAAAATAACAACTGGTTATTAATAAATAAGTTCGATTTTTAGAGGGAATTAAATTTCTGCAAGATTTATTTTTATAAAGAACCAACTAGATATCATAAAATTCTTTTAGTGAAAACCACATGTTGATTTGACTATCCGTTCAAGAGTAGTAGCAATAAGAGGATTTTCAACAGTGGTCTTGCTAGGATTTTAAAACTAGGAGTCCAGGACTCCTATTTAGGTAAAAATAGGAATCCCTCCAGGAAAAGTTGCAATCCTCGTATGTATATTGGGCATACCTGAAATGGCTAAATGTCCAGATGAGAAGAACCGGTGGTTGTCATAGAGTTTAATTTTCCAAATTCTTTACACCACTGATATATAGCTCTTGTTTGTCCATTAGAGTCAGAGGGAATTTTGTCAACTCAAGATTATAATGACCACGTGTACATCTCTGGGTCTTTCAGCCTCTGAAATCAGTCACTGTAAATATCAGTTTATTTTCCCACCACTCAGCAGCTAGTCGAAGTCTTTGAACTTGCCGCCCAGCTATTATTGTATCGTGTTCTTCTGATCTACTCTTCTAATGACAACGTGTACATCTGGGGTCTTTCAGCTACTGAATTCTGTTGTTGTAAATACAGCACAGCAAAATTATTAATTTATTAACTTATTTTCCCACTCAGCAGGTAGTTAAAGCAGGACCGGCAAGCCTTTGAATTTGTCTTCCAGCCATTGCTTGCATATGGAGGACTCCTGAGTAAGTCAGGGTTTTCACAGATTACCAAACTGAAGAGTCAGTTGACCCTTGACCTAAAATCTCAGGAGTCAAAACTAAAATCTCAAGAGTCAAAACTACAATCTCAAGAGTCAATTCTTTTGAACAGTCATGAGCCCATAGCTGTGATTCCTCGTTTTTGGTGGAAACAAATGATGTTTAAGATTTATTCTCTCGTGTTGAATAATGATAAATACCTGTACAGTATTTTGTAAGAAATATACAATCTCATTTTTGTAAAAGTGTTTCTCTTTCTAACTATATGTTACTGTGTGTATATTTTGTATATGAAAAAGACTTTATTATATTTTCAACTTTTCAACATATTCTTTTATCAACTGCTCAAATCATTTTATATGCAAAAATGTACCCGTACAACATATTATTCAAATATCAAGAATGTACATCACAGAATTGTCAGTTCACTTTTCCACTCGTCCTTAAATTTTCTATCAAATTTCGGAGATTGACTCTTCTTCTTCTCCTCAGAGCAGACACTATCTTTCTGTTTCTTTGGAGTCAGAGGGTCAGAAAATTCATCACCGCCAGGTCGTTTCAGAGACAGAGACAGAAAAGCAAATATACTTATTTGCGCCATTGTGATTCTAAAGTTTAAATCTATCCACTGAGTGTTATGTCCGTTCAGTTTCTTTCTGAATGATCCTTTAATTAAAACGTTTGAGGTTTTAAATGTTTTGCGAACTTAAGCAAATCAATCGCCAATAACACACAATCCCACGCCGAAAACTAGCTTAGCGAGAAGCCATATATTCCCGTTTTGTCTAACTGATTATAATTTAAAGCGCAATCAAACAAATGCCGATATTTTGTCAGAAATAAATCCAGTGAAGTCCTAAATGATTCCGGACTTTAAAACATCCCACTAAATGAAGCAACCTGCTAATAAAACAATTAAAGTTAGTTCACTGCCGTTGACAACCGGCTTCGCGAGCCGCCTTAATGATATGCTCCAGTTCTAACCTGTTGATTATAATTTGATGTCCAAACATACCAATGCTGATATTTGATCAAAAGGTAGTCCATTCATGTCATAATTGTTTCCTCTTCCTTTATCATAAACTTCAAACGTAATCTCAAAACAAGCCAACCTAAGTCAGTTGAATCTAAGCTTGACTTCAGTGAACTGTTAGCTCAGCCCAGGTCATGTATATCCATTGGTACAATATTTTTGGCCATCAAGGTCTAAACTATTGTCGAGCAGATGTCAATCAGTACCTCCTACAGTAAATTTGTTCTGGACAGCATACTTTTAGTAAGAAACTAAGCTGGAAGCGAATCAACAGTAATTAAGATTGATTTTTCAACCCAAATCTATGTGTGTCAAAAGACGCACAAGCCGAAATTTCGGCGTGTGAAAAATAGGTTATTTTTAAATTCCACGCGTCAAAACCAGAGGGTACGCATCTATCGAAAACCCTTTAAGTGATTTTCTGCATCCCATACAAAAAATTGCATCCAAATATGCATGATTAAGCGTTTCCAAGACCTCCGTTCAAGATCGCTCCTGTGGTGGCCATATTGGATGTAAGATTGGCAGCATTTTTATTTAGGACCAACAAGACATGATAAGAAGTCTTACAGTGAGAAACCTATGTTGATATGACCACCCATTCAGAGTAGCAGCAGCAAATAGATTTTAAGAATGGCCCATTGCAGTGGCTATACTAGATGTCAGATTGGAAACATTTTTATTTAGGCCCAATAAGACTTTCAGTGAAAACTCCATTCTGATATGACCATCCATTCAGGATAAATAGTCGCAACAAGATTTTCAAGATGGTCACTGGTGGCCTTATTTAGATGTCCAAGCAGCATCATTTTCATTTAGGATAAACTAGGCTGTGACAGCTATATTAAATGTCAGATCACATAAATTCCATTTAGGACATTATAAAAAGTCTTTTAGAGAAAACCCATGCTGATATGACCATTCATTCAGAAGCAATAACAAGATTTTCAAGGTGGTTGCCATAGTCACCATACTGAATGCCAGATCTGCTCCATTTTCATTTAGGACCAGCTGTGATGGCTATATTGGATGTCAAATTGGCACAACTTCCATTTATGACTAACTAGACATTATAAGAAGCCTTTTAGTGAAAACCTCATGAAGGAGTATTGATCACAAGATTTTCAAGATGGATATTGCAGTGGCTATATTGGATGTCCAAGCAACACCATTTTCATTTAGGACCAACTAAACCATGGGATGAATGTGCACACAAAATTTCATAGCAATCCTCCAAGTAGTTTAGGAGAAGTAGCAATAAAAAACTTGTGATAACAGACTGACAGACAGCAGACTGCAGATGGTCGACAGACAAAAGATGATCCCATAAGCTCTTCTGGTCTGTGACCACTTGTGCTAAAAATGAAAAACACTCTCAATTCCAATTAGTCTTAAGTTGGAATTAATACCTATTCAAGGTTTGTCAAATCTCTCAGCCCGACCTCCTGGGCGATTCATTTTTGAAGTCGGACAAATAAAATTTTTCATGGCACTAGTCTGAGACAAGTACTTTTCTTTCTATTTTAAAAGAAGTCAGACAAGTGCTAATTTTCATATACTTTAATAATTTATCTACTTTTATCTGGCCATTCATGCCCTTCAGGCATACTGAACGCCTATGGTGGCGCTCACCAGTTATTATGTACTTTTGAGAGAGTGATGTATGTAAGGTGAAGTTGTTTGCATTTAAAACATGCACAGTGGTGGTGAGAATGTTGGCATACCTCTATGCTACTTTCATGTAATGTGGCTGACATTTCTTTGGATATTGTACTTTTGGAAATTGTAAATGATCTTAGCACACTGCTAACTAAAATGACTGCTCCCTTGTGCTCCAAAACTCAACCTGAATTTGTCTAAAGTACACTATCCTTGTCAGCTATTCAAATAGGGAAAATGAATTTTGCCAGACTAGACAATACCAGCTTCTGAAAGTGCAATGAATGAATTACCAAATATATAAAATGTAAAAAAAAGTTATCGGCTCTTTTTTTTACAATTTACCTCTGAAGTTCGGGAAGTGAAAATGAGCAAGTGGAGCTAGCACTCTTTTGAAAGGTGCACATCTGGAGTAAGGCCAAGCTGTATACTCTATAACCCATATTACACCCATCAATCATACACCAAAATAAAGGGATTTAAAGGTTCTTTGAACAATACCTAAGATATACAAAGTCTTTTTTAAATAGCCAGTATAACTAGTGAGGAAACCGGGGGAAATTCTTTTTCTTTAAAATTCTAACCCTATGCTAAATACGAAATACGAAACTGTAGAGCGCCACCTATATCTGTTTTCAGCTATTTATTCACATCCTGTGATTGTACAGTAATGGTCATTCATGACTGTTGCATGTCTGCAAGTTATTGCTTGACTGGACATTGGGTTAAGTGACCAAATTATCAGCTAATCAAAACACTTCAAACAAAATAAATTTGGTTTTATTAATTAGCAGTGTTTTAAACAATATTGTTTTATTGTGCTTTCCCAACATGCTTATACACAAAATAGAAAACAGATTTTGTAAATGCTAATCTTGTTACTAATCATAAGAACACACTTGGTGTGTGCTCCAGAAGAGCTTAAACTGGGTGCTAATCATAAGAACAGACTTGGCGTGTGCTCCAGGAGAGCTTAAACTGGGTGCTAATCATAAGAACAGACTTGGTGTGCGCTCCAGGAGAGCTTAAACTGGGTGCTAATCATAAGAACAGACTTGGTGTGCGCTCCAGGAGAGCTTAAACTGGGTGCTAATCATAAGAACAGACTTGGTGTGCGCTCCAGGAGAGCTTAAACTAGGTGCTAATCATAAGAACAGACTTGGTGTGCGCTCCAGGAGAGCTTAAACTGGGTGCTAATCATAAGAACAGACTTGGTGTGCGCTCCAGGAGAGCTTAAACTGGGTGCTAATCATAAGAACAGACCCAGGGCAAGAGACTTTGTTCTGTCAATTGATGACGTCTTGAGAGAAGAAGTTAGGGAAGGACTTAATTGCAATAGATTCCTTTCCATTCTTGCTCATGGAAGTAATGATGCTACCATATCAGAGCAACAAATAGTGTATATCAAAGATACCTTGACATACCCCCACCACAACATAAAATTAAGCCGTTTGAAGAAATAACCATGTTGTACACCATTTCGTTTGTTTATAATATAGATTACAATGCACTCATTGAATCTGTAGAAGAGACTGACATTTTGAACAAGTGAAAAACTGTAGGAGTCACAAGTGAATTTTCTGATACAATTGTTGGAAAGACAATTTGATCAGCCCTCCTATATGTATTGCAAAAATCCAAGACACGCATATCAATGCAAAAATCCAAGACACGCATATCAATTCTAAATACCTCAAAAGAGACATCTTTAGGACTAGTCTCCCCCCTTCCTGATGTGTGCAGCATTCCGGCAGCGTTCACCAGTTAGTCCGTTCGTCCAAATTGTTCCTCAACGTACTTTGACACACTCTGGATATGTGACTCATTTCGAACATCAAGCTGACAAACATGTAGTCCCTCCTGGTGTGACTTTTGCAAATTTTTCAAATCAGAGGCTGAATCTGGTGACCTTCATGTTGCTATGATAATGCCGTTATTTTTTTTTCTTCAATAAATGTCTGCAAAACTCGAGACCTATTCCTCGACTTGAACCTTGAATCAAGGAAATTGAAGCCATTATCTGAAAACCAATGAAAGGGCAGCTTCAACAATGTAACCCTAAAAAGTCTATCTAAATGACCAACATAAAAAATATTTCCCTTGTGATTTGCAAATGCGAACAAAGACAGGAAACACATACACATGTCATGTTTATAAATCATAAATAAGTTTACTAATATTTGAGTTCAAGGTCCAGCCTTATTTACAAACTTAAAACTGTTCTGGAAGTGAACTTGTGACCCACATGCGGATCATTTTATTGTGCCATATTAGCCGATACCTTGCAAGAATTAAGCGAAGAAAGGAAGATATGAAAATCGTAAACCTGTACAAGGGTTAGTTTTATGCTATAGCTCTTCGATACGTCTTCCAATCCTCTTAACTCTTAAAGATGTTAACGGGACACATACCTTCCTTAGGAAAATTAATTCTTATAACGTCTTGACTAAATCTCTTCGCCACCTCTTCCAGTCCTCTTCTAGAGTTAAGAGCATTAGAAGAGCATTTGCAGAAGAACCAATGTTCGCATGATACCTGAAGAGTTTTGACGTAATATGTCAACTGACCCGAATAGAGAAGAAGGTTGGAAGTTTTTTTAAGAGTTACCAAAGGGCATTTGCTGAATGCTATTGGTCTTCTATAATTCTTCCAATGCCGTTAGCTCTTGAAGATGTTAACGACATACATATCTTCCTTAGGAAACTTAATTCATATAAGGTATTTGTAAATGTTCTTCGCTAACTCTATTAATGCTCTTCAAGATTTACGAGCGTTAGGGGAATTTTGGAAGAGAATTAGGATAAGACCTAACTTTTGTCACATAACTGTTCTGCTTTGATTTGATATTTTCAACTGACCCGAATAGCGGAAAGCATTGGAAGCTTATCAGCCAATACGTTAGAAGAATTACGTGATGCAAGCAAGATTTGTATACCATTATCGTCTTTAAGTTTTGGTTGTTTTGCTATTGCTCCTCTATAACTCTTCCAATCATTTTAACTCTTGAAGATGTGAACAGGATTCAGATCTTCCTAAGGAATATTAATTCTTGTAAAATGTTGACTGACGCTTTTCACTAACTCTTCCAGTGCTCTTCTCGAGTTAAGAGCATTACAAGAGCATTCCAAAAGCTTTAGCATCAGAACCAACGTTCATATTATACCTGAAGAGTTTTGATGTAATATGTCAACTGACCCGATTAGCGAATAGAATTGGAAGACGTTTTTAAAAGTTACCAAAAGGCATTTGCCGAATACTGTTGCCCTTCTGTAATTCTTACAATGCCCTTAGCTCTTGAAGACCTTAACAACGTACATATCTTCCCTAGGAATCTTAGTTCTTGTGACGTATTCGCTAGTGGACCTAGGTAACTCTACCAATACTCTTCACGATGTACGATCATTAGGAGAATTTTGGACAAGAATTAGGATAAGACCTATGTTTTGTCACCTGAAGTCTAAGTAGTTTGGAAGGCTGAGCTGTTTTACCCGTGTGCGCTTTGTACTTGTCTCGCAGTTGCTTCAGATACTGCTGAGTGGTGAGGATTTCTCGTCCCAGTAGTGCTTTGTACTCGTTGATGAGCTTACGACGGATTCAGGTCATCCTCTTGAGGTCTCGTATGACTCGTTCGATGAGCTCATGCAGAGTGGCATTCGATCGGGGATATTGCACTTGAGTACCATACATCGATTGAGCGATGCTTCTGAGTCGACAAGCAATATCATGACAAAGGATAAACTCTAGTCCTGGATGAGATTCCATGGATACTAGGCAAGATTTAAATCTATCCTTGCGATGATAGAGATGATATATAATATAGTCCGGTCTTTCATCTCTTTAACTGATTCTGCGATAAAAATATAATTTATTATATAGCACAATGCCTCTGCTTGGGACGAATAAGTGTCTGTGTGGTTACATCAGCGCAGCACGGAAAAATGCAACAAGTCATGTACGAGAGAGTACTGTGCACAGCGTTATTCTGTCATTAAGCGCGGAAGTCCAGGGATGAAACCTTGCTTGGTATGCCAGCAAGGGATTCGACGTCAACTCCAGGTGTGTCACCTCTGCGGTGGACGAAACATCAGGGCGATTAAATATTACTACGAAAAAGCAAGAACTATCCATAAACCCGAAAACCACTCAGTGTTGTTCAAAGAGTTTCTGACCAAGCTTAAGCATGACCATGAGGAATGTGCATCCCGTGTTTAGCAGTTACGAAGCTAACACGGAAGGAGAGGTGCGTAGCGTGCACAGGAAAATCAGACACGTGGTGAGGTTTAGCACTACTGGTTACTGTATCGTTCATGTGTTTGTCCATGGAGTTAGAGCTACGATGTACCGTCATCATTTTGTGTTTGAAGCTCATCGTGGAGTAGTTCCCATCGGATATTGTCTTTCATCTCAACGGAGATACCTCGGATAATCGACTGTGCAATTTAGACAGAAGACCTGACGGACAGCAACAAATATTTCAAAAACTATGTGTTCACAATTTGTTTTGGTGTTATTCTACTGATCTGTGCAACAGCTTGAGCAGATCCTCTCGATGCATGAGAGAGATACAGTGTTTGAAAATGACATCTTTATCATTGACGATGTTGAGCATGCCATTTTCGTAGAGTTCTTTTTAATATTCTCCTTACATTAATATGATTGGGGAATGTTATTGAAGGAGAAAGCTAATTTTTCAGTGAATTATGTTTGTCCTAGAATATTTAACCCAATCACATTTCTTAGATACCCTACTGTCCTTCCTGCCACGTTAGCTTCCTGTTACACAATGTTCGACAAGAAAGAGAATTTTCATCTTTGGCAGGGCTGGATTTGGGAATTAATATGGTTTATATTCCTAATGTTAATATGACTGGGTAAGTATTCTGGGAGAAACACAATTTACTGAAAAATTTGCTTTCTAATATGACCTGGAATATGGGCTAAACTTGGATGAGTTCAGTAATGAGGTAGGTTCACACATAGTAATGTGGTAATCTAGTTTCTGATCAGCTGAGCTTATTACCACTCTGGAAACTATTTCTGATCCTATTTTGAGTATAACTTGGAAAGTAAAGTGAAATCATCAAAATCATATAAAGGTACGGTTATGAGCACATATTGTTGATGATCTTGCATCACATTGGTTGAACTTGTTAACACTTTATTGTCAATTTTGGATCAAATTTGTATCAAAGTAAATAGGCCAAATATCATCGGTATAACCAGTGAATCATTTTATGAGCATATTAATGAAATTCAGCACAGAAATAATTTTTAATTTATTTGCTATTTTTTGTTGTTTTAAGACAACTGTCTTGTGTAAGGGAACTAACCCTTGAGACTGAATGTTGAAGATCGCAGATTTCGGGTTACACAGAGTTCACCCCCTTGCAAATTATGCGCTGCAAAGAAAAAAACCAATTGTACAAATTCATATACCTGGGGATTAAAATTAATAATTTGTCATTTATAACTGAAATATTGTAATTAGAAATAGTGTTAGAGAAGATGTACACTATCATAAACTATATGCACTGATGTGATGAAAGATCCAAAATTCTATGAATAGAGATCTTTGTTTGCAAGCAGTTGTTTTTTTCTTCTAATATTGATTTTTTCGAATGAGTTAACCATTTTTTGCGGAAATCATGTCAAGGTGTACACATTTATTTGCAAAGAATTATTTCATAAAACCTTGCCATGTTTGAAACACTTCAGTAATGGAAACAAGTTTGATACGTTTGGTGAAATAGAGTTTGGCAGTTGCTGGTATTGCCATGTTCAAGTGCCTGAAATGTTTGATATATTATCAAGTATATTGTGTATAATTTTATAGCTTTTCATGTATTTAGTGCTATTACTCACAAATTTGACGTTTATAATGCTTTTCATATATTTAGTGTTATTACTCACAAATTTGGCATTTTAATGTTTTTCATATATTTAGTGCTATTACTCACAAATTTGACATTTTAATGCTTTTCATAAAAAAGTACTAATATGATTTACTCCAGAAGTACATCCGCAATTAAGAGTAAAGAAACCAATTATCATAAAAAAAATGTCTGAATTAGAATTTTATTCCATTTGAAAGCTATATTCTTATGTAGACCACAAATTAAAGCTTTGTGCATGAACTTAACCTTTTAAGATATGGGATGACTTTATTTATGAACTTGAGACAATGCATCTTAATTACGCTTAATTAATTAATTGATTCCTAATTAATTCTTTGCAACGAATTTATATCATATCGTGGCAAAATATGTAAAATCAATTTGATATAAATTATGGTAGATACAGAAAAAGAGTTAGGGAAATCCACTTTTTTGCAGTGGAAATTAATCTTTTCATGATATTCTCTGTTTTGAATGAAATATAACTGACATCATAGAAAATTTTGGTATTTCACATAATTTAGTGCAACAGTGATTTAAATAACCATGGCTGAGAGAGTGAGAGATTCTGCTTTTAAAGGAATTACACATAAATATTGCTGGGTTCATACAAGAAGAAGAGATTAAAGAGGTATGTGTTATGATTGCATAGATTATTTTATTAAATTATTTTAAAAAAAGAATGCAAGAAATGCTGTGATCTATTTGTCATTCCCCTGTCACTTTAATATTGTTTGCTTAATATGTTTCCACACAATAATATATATATATATATATATATATATACATATATAAACGTTATCCAAGTTACAACCTCTAATCGAGTCGTTCCTTGTATGTACAAAATGTACTTGGTCAGTACCATGCAGCGTGTGTGTCAGGAAAGATTGTTTGTTGATTTCAAAATGCACAGAGCGTTAATTGAAACCCGAGATGATGTTTTCTGGAGTCAGGAATATATGTGTGTGTGTGTGTGTGTGTGTGTGTGTGTGTGTGTGTGTGTGTGTATTTGCTGCTGCTGGATGTTGAAATTTGTTTAAAAATTCCCTTTTTAAAAAGGATGTTTATTATGATAAATAATATTAGTAAAATATTTATATATTTCATGAAATGATGTACTGAAAATGTGTAATTCTCCATTGCAAAAAACATTTCTTCTCATAAATGTTTTGTATAGAATCTAAGCATACAATATTATTTTCTGTTTTTCTTATGATTTAACATTTTATAAATTTACTTTTAGCAAAGATAATGCCTCAAAACTACATAGTAGATACCTAATGATATACATTTTAAGTTGACTTAGTAACTAGTCATATCAGCTTCTCAATTTTACATGTCTTGCAAAATTTAGCATTTTGTAAGCTCTGATGCACACACACACACACACACACACACACACACACACACACACACACACACACACACACACACACACACACACACACACACGCATAAAAGTCTTAGGATGTAAGTGACATGGTTTATCAAATTCTTTTCTTTTCACAGAGTTCCTACTCCTGGGTTTTCTATGTGGGAATCATTCCAGTGTTTGCTTCCTTTTTTGGTGTTGGCATTTTGGCACATTTTGAAAACTGGGATCCAGTTCTTTTGGGTGTGAAAAAATTTATCCATTGTATATGTTCACGAATCAGCTCCTGAAGGTATGATCTATTTTACGTCTCTCCCTTTTATTTATCATTATCTGTAAACACTAATTGGTTTTACCATTATAAAATATTGATCTAGTTTCTACTTTTTGTACATGACTAAAATTGAACAAAATATTCACAAGTGCAGCATTTAATATATTTTCTTTTGAACCTATCTTTATGGTGCAGTATATCTGACTTCATAAATACCATATATACTCACTTATAAGTTGAGTCAAATTGGAAACCTCAAAGATCTGATCTGCCATATCATAATGCACATGGAGATTAGGGTCTGTTTTGTTTGTTCTACTGATTACACCTAACAAACTGCACAGAACCAGATCTGCAGCACATTTTGTGACAGCAGATCTGGGTCTGTGCAGTCTGCAGTTGGACTCATCTTATAAAGCAGTATATACGGTAATACATAATATAAATAAGGGAATAGTGGCGAAATAAAATATACATAATTATCTGTGGTTTAAATGTCAACATTCTCTAATGTGTGAGACTGCTCCAGTGGCCTAGTGGTTAGAGCGTGGAGGTCGTGGGTTCGCCCAGCTGAGTCATACCAAAGACTAATAAAAATGGTACTAACAGCTGCCTCATTAGGTGCTCTGCATTAAGAGGTTAGTGTTAGGACTGGTCGGCCTGGTGTCAGGATAATTTGACTGGGTGGGACATCATGCTACATGCCTGTGGCATGATGCCCCACTGCTAGACATCACTTTAAACAGCCACAATGCAGACATCATAACAATATGACTGAAAATTTTTTAAAGCTACATTAAAAATCTAAATCACACACACACACACACACACACACACTCTAATGTGTGAATGGCATTGCTAGATGATGCAAGCTTGATAATTTTTATTTGTCAGTGGATCAGCTTCCAAGAAAAAGAAATCATATAATGGGTAAAGTAATATTGGAAAATATACACATTTATATTTTAGGGATTTAGGGAGTGAGTAATGGTAGTGTTACCAACCCAAAATATACTTTTGTAAAAATTTTACTTTTACCATTGTGTTTCTTGCAGAGTCTTAAAATGAATCATTGAAAGTAAAGCCATTTGATTGTCCTTAAATAGATTCACTTAAAATTGTATATCCTCTTTTTCACAAAAATTGGAAGTTTTGGAATACAGAGAAAATCTATCACTACTTCCTGTTGCACTTGTTGACAATGCTCATATACATATGATCTTATAAGATTCTACAAAACTCAACTATAAATTCTGTTTTAAATCTATGATTTAAGTTTAATAATTTCTTTGTTTTTGCAAACATTTAGCTGCTAAAGATGTATATTAATTGGTTTATTTCATATGAAATTAGTTGATATATACCATATATACTCGCTTATAAGAAAAGTCCAACTACAAATTGCACAGACCCAGATCTGATATCACATAATGTGCCTGCAGATCTGGTTCTGTGCAGTTTGTTAGGAGTAATCAGTAGAACAAACAACATAGACCCTAATCTGCATGCATATTATGTTATGGTAGGATCTTTATTCTTTGCAATTTGACTTATAAGCGAGTATATACAGCACAGTTAAAATGATGTACATTATCATAGGGATATATACTTCAGTGTGCCACCAAAATTTATGATACTGAAACACCCTGAATGTTGCACTTTTCACAACATTATACCATAAACATAATTTTACCATGTTCCAAGAAAATTTGTGCCTGGAGCCCAAGGGCTATGAGAATGCCGTGTAAGGGCTACCATACACCAAATTTTAAGTTGTCTAAGGGCTACCATAATACCCTATCTACCATATATTAAAGTTAGATGAACCTGTGGGCTCAAGCATGATGTGATGACTTGTTCAACTTTTTTTGAAATCATAAATATAATAATGTTTAATAAAGGAGAAAAAATTATTAATGACACAAGATCAAAATTCAAGCTTGGGTTAGAGGTTCTTTTTGCTGGTTACCTTCATGTTATTCTGAAATTCATCAGACCCTGATTTTGAGATTAAGAAAATAAGATGAGCTTTAAAAGGTTATATCAACACCTACATGCAGGATATTTACATTTGCATCATAAATATTCATAATAATAATTAATTAATAATACTGTTAAAATATTCTCTCCTAATTTTGTAGGTACAGAGATGTTAAGAGAGAGCAGACGGAATCCCTTATAGGACCTGATTCCAGTACATGACATGACAGAACTCTACATAACCTTATAATTAATATCTTAATATAATTTAAATTATATATCTAGGAATTGTTATGATTATTGATACAATAAAATACTGATTAGCTAGATCCATCAGAAGATGACCAGTAATTGAAACAATTGATTTTTGTCCAGATTATTAAAGCATAAAATAGGAGACGTTATATGAGTTCTTATCAGAGAACGATCCAGATGATACGCATCTGAACAACAGACTTCATACTATAATATTATCATATGTTTAAAAATATGTCAAAATAAAAGATGGAAAACCAAAATCAGTATCTGACCAGATTGAATTTAGCTGTTGAGACAAAGTGACCATCATGGGAGAATAGCAGGTATTTTTCTCAGACATAAAATTTGACAGTGTTGTTCAACAAAATGGCTTTTTACTTTGGGTTAGTTACCTACTGGTCATAATGGATTTTAATTTGTTATAATACTGTACTCAAATTTTTAAATTTTGATGCAATTTGTTTCCAATGCATGAGAAACATTTTAATAAATTTCAGTAAATTCAATAGATATTTGAACAAAATGTACATACAATAGCTTATTGGCTGGTGCTGAGCTCCCTGTGGTAGACTTTTTGTAAGAAAACAATGACATGCAAAGATATTTTACTCTGCTTTTGCAAAACTATGTTTTCTATGTGGGATCTCTTTTATACTTCTCTTCAATTTTCTACACCAATTTTTGGCATATTTTTTCCCATGTTTATCTGAATTGCATAATGTTAGTAGAGTCAAATATGTGTTACTAAATTACACACCTTAAGTCAGCCATTATCAGATAAGGTAATTTACCCTGCAATGCAGATCATAAGTTCACTTTAATTTTTGTTCTATACCTATAGACATTTTATGTCTGGATCACAGAATTTGAACTTGGACTAAAAAATGAAAATATTATCATATTTTTAAAAAAGTCCCAACCCCCAATGTTTTCTAAATAAAGGTAAAATAAATAAGATTTCAGAATTAGATTTTGATTGTTTGTGCTTTAGGACTGCACAGTTCCACCAATATCGTTCTGCTTGCAGTCCTATTTCTGACATTTTCATATATTTCATAATTCCCAATTTCTGGTAAATTCCTGAGTTTTAATCGTAATTCCTAACAAAGATTTTTCTTGGTAAATTTCAGTTTTTGAGTCTAAAATATGTGCACTTTCATCTCTCCTGGCTGTAAGGACTAGTGAGATTATGGTAAAACCCTGCTTCCATCATGTGTTGTCTATCATGCATCTGTCAACAATTGCTTCTTTCCACTCAGTAATCCTTATTACAGATCCAGTTTCAATCAGACATGGAATATGGGTTTATATCATGAAAATCATGGATGAGTTCGATAATGACCAAGAACCATGCATATTAATGCGTTGATCATGCATATTAATGAGCAAGAGCCATGCATATTATTGAGTTGATCATGCATATTAATGAGCAAGATCCATGCATATTAATGCGTTGATCATGCATATAAATGAGCAAGATCCGTGTATTATAATGAGTTGATCATGCATATTAATGAGTTGATCATGCATATTAATGAGTTGATCATGCATATTAAATGAGTTGATCATGCATATTAATGAGCAAGATCCATGCACATTAATGAGTTGATCATGCATATTAATGAGCAAGGTCCATATATATTAATGAGTTGATCATGCATCTCATTGTTTAACCTTGTTACCATTCTAAATGCCATGCATATTTTTGTTCTGCTTTAGTTTGAACACGGACTATATGATCACATCATTAAGTTTCAGATGAGTTTGTCCATGAGGAAGAACCATACATACTAATGAGGTGATCCCGCATCTGATTGGCTGAACTTTTTCCCACATTTCTGATCCAATTTTAATCAGACTTGTAATATGGATTTAAATCAAGATCTTGGATGGATTTAATAATGAATGAGATTCATGAATATTGATGAGATAATCTTACATCCGATTGACTGAGCTTGATATAATTCTGGAGGCAGTATTTCTGATCTGATTTGATCAAACTTGGAATATATTCTTATCTCATCAAGATCTTAGTTGAGCTTAATAATGAGTGATATTATTGAGATGATCTTGCATCTGATTGGTTCAGCTTGTTACCCCTCTGGAACCCATATGACTGATCCAATTTTTAAATAAGAGTTTATATGAAGAAGAAATTCAATGGGTTTGATTATGAGCAACATCCATCCATGTGAATAAAATAATCTTGCATTTGATTTATTAACTTTGATACCATTCTGGAGTCCAGATTTCTGTTCCAATTTTGATCAGATATGGAGTATATTCTATATCATCAAGGTCTCATACATGTTCCATAATGAATCAGATGCAAACGTAATAACGATATATTTCTGTATCTGACAGACAGGGCTTGTTACCACTCAGTAAGCCATTGTTCTGAATTGCAGTTGATCAAACTTGAAATGGTGGCTGGAGAAGCTGAAGTTTCTCAAATTAAATAGACTCAGATTCCGATCACTACTCGTCAACGTTTGAAACCAGTCAAACAGGTTGGAATTGAAGAATTTTGGGTTTTCGTGCGAAGTAAAATGAATATCAATAAAAAAAAATTTAATAAGCCATTCCGTGCAATGCAATGTCATTTTCTTGTAACAGGTTAAGATTGTGTGTGCATCGCAGTGCAAGCAGTCTCCTTGGTGTCTTGTGATGTGTTAGTATGCACATGAAGTCATGAGGAGTCGGCTGCGTTTGGTCTCTAGGCTTGGTCTGTATTACATAATATTATCAGAGATTCTTTATTCCTCTTTGAATTTTGAAGCCATTTCCATCATTAGTTGACACATTTCAGCAATTTCTGGAGTTGTCATACACAAGTTCTTCTGACTGGTTGTCCGTTCTCTTTGTTGATACCCGTTATTAGTTTGTTTTAACTGAACTGTTGTTCACGAAAATAATGCTTAATACTGTATTAAGTACAAGTTTCCTTTAATTTTATGAACAAGAAAAATATCGTAATATATTTTGCCAGTACAGACCCAAGAAACGATATACATTCTTGATGATAAACAATGTAGTTTTCTTATTGTAGAATAATAACAGAGAATGTGACAAATGAATACGACAAGTCTTCATGGAAAGTATTCTCTTCATGATCAATCTGGATATTTAATATCAGGTAAAATTAATCCTTTGATCCTACAATATAACTTTAGTATTGAATAGGAGCCTGCAAAAGCCACAAGTTACGACAAGAAAATCAGACTGGTTTCCTGTAGACTGTTGATAACTATGTGAAATAAATACAAGACCTGTTTCGGCCATTCTAAAGCCAATTCAACACAATTTTTTTCGCAGTCTAAGATCAACCGCACAAATTATCTAGATGGCAAGATATTAAATGTCAAGGGATCCGAACATGTGATATACGTTAGGGTAATACTCCACATTTCTCTGGTTCGATGTTTGATGTCCAAAAATATGCTACATATATAAAATGATGCAAAGTACAGCCTAATATCCAATGCACATTGTGTTCTTTGTTTTTCTTTACAAGCTACTTATTAACAAAGTTGCTCTTAAAGCTAAAATGAGTGTCTGAGAGTCAGGTGATCTGAATAATTAAATGTCATTTATTCCATAAAAAATATTGATTATAAACTTGATTGTGACCTGTGCAGGCTGTTTTCTTCATCTTGCACTATTTAGTTCTGTATGAGAAACGTTCTCTTTGGTGCATGTTTGTTAAATAAGACAAAAGAACAGAACAGAACCTTAATTTCACTTTTGTGACAAAGTGACATCAGAATACATGAAGTACTTGCAATGTTGCCAAGAAATAAACATCTTTCATGATGTGGTCAATAAAGATATATAACTTTTCTTAAGGTAGACATGTTTCATTTTAGTGGTTACAACATTAATATTTCAAAGATGTAATTAACATCTTCACTAAAGAAGATACATTAAAAATATAATGAAACTTGTCTCAGCTAAATCTTAAACACACAGCTGGCACAATATGTTGTTTACATCATCATTTCCGGATCTCTTATTTTTGTTAACCTCTGATTTGAAGATCAGAATGACACCATTATAAACCTAATTGTGGTTGTCATCTGCAGAAAAAAGAAGCAGCGTATCACCGAGAAAAACAAGTTTCTATTTTATCAGACAATATGAGAAATGTAATTGTTCTAAAACCACTACGAATGAAGAAGTGTATATGTATATATATATATATATATATATATATATATATATATATATATATATATATATTTTCACTAGTGAAATACTGAACCCATGAAGATTTAGGTGGCCTTTATCTGTTTGATCTAAACTTCCATGAATACTATAATGTTGATACAAGGTTATTTCTGGGACGTGGTTTCCGAGAGACTCCCATACTGTAATCTGGACGATTATTGGTAGCAAACATCATCAAGTCTTCTTGATGTCCCCAGCCATCGCCAAGGGAACACATGTGACCGTGAGCTGAGTAGATGCATCAGCCACCTGCGCACGCACATAACAGAACCAGCCCCTCCAACTTGGATGATGAGAGTGGTCTTCGTCGACTCGACGGACGAACAATAACATACATATATATATATATATATATATTTATAAAACACAAATATTCACCTAACAGAACGGAAAGTGCAATCCCTGGATCCTACAAGAGAATGTTTGATAATACTAGCAGATTTTTTAGAAAAATCATTGTCATACAGGTTAGAGAATTTTAATATGTAATCTATGCAGATTGTAGCCCTCATTCATCGCCTTATTTATTTATTTATCTATTTATTTATTTGTATTAAAAAAAATTATGTTTGTATGATCGGTGCTTACAGGTAAGGTGATGAGTGCTGTTTACCTGCACACCTGTGTTCACATCTCTGTACAGTATTTGATATATATATATATATATATATATATATATACATATATATATATATATATATATATATATATTTATATATATATATATAAGGATGTGCACAATATATACCCCTTTACCCTATTTTTGAGTGAACTCTTGCCTCAGTAACTATTCTAACGAAAGGAAAATCGTCAAGGTCAATTTGTTTATACTATGTAATTGACTGGATGACCACGTCTGAATCATAAATTAATTTCTAGATCATATGATTTTGTATGATGCCATTGTAAATGAAAATTGACCATATCGTTATGAAAACTATAGGATATGCAGACTGCATTCAGATCAAAAGTAACTCAAAGGTTGTGAATTTGCACTCGAGCTCTGCATGAGGCACGTAAAATAAAGAGGGTATACAAAATCGTTTTTTTTCTCGAGTTCACTGCCATTGTTTTTGATTACCATACATGGGCGCCTGCAGCATGGGTCAAGGGGGGTCACATGACCCCCTCTGGAAATCATACTGCAAATATATATATATATATATATATATATATATATATATATATATATATAAAAATTCCGACAAGTTTAATCATGCAAATGAAGCTGAAAATATGTCACAAGATTCTGTTCAAAACGCTTAATAAATATTAGCTTTAGTTTCAGACTACTTCTTATACTAACTC
>JAECUM010043196.1:0-17126 GCA_016617855.1 Megalonaias nervosa
GGCCCTTTTTCTTTTTTTTTTTTTTTTTCTCTACTTTATGAGATACTTCCTTTGGATATTGAAGACCTCTTTCGATAAAAGCTCTGTCCACACAAATTCAAACAAGATCTTTTGGCTCCACCATCAAAATTAACACCTATCCTTAGCAATGCGTGACACTAACAAACATGGGAAGTCTTACACCCAGCTGATTGGTCCTATTTAGAACGAAAAAGTACACTCTGTACCCAAAACCCCAACTACTATAGTTAAAAGTAATGAAATTCTAAGACTCATACATTAGGACAATTGCACAGGTGACTTACACACTATTGGCGATAGAGTTGTCCACTAGTGCAACTGGACTAAATTTGACCAATCAAGTGCGGCCTGGTGTCTCAATGCGTAAATTAATTGGACGGTCCCGGGGTGAGCTTTGACCCTCCTCTGTGCGCGGGGGGGGGGGGGTGGGGGCTGGTTGTGGGTGTGTGGTGGTACCCTGTGTGTTGTTTTGTGGCACCCTCCTGGGTCCCTCTCCGCCTTTTCCTCGACCGGACATATAAGCAAAAAGTGCGACCATCGCACATAAACGCAGGATTTTAATGGCACCATTCCTACAATCCTGACCAATTAAAAATCTCGACTATCGAGAATTAACCAGTCGCGAAAGCTCTTAGTTAGCATATGCGACTTAAATCCTTTGATCGATTGATTGATAGTCTGGCTAAGATCACATCATCATCATTTCATCCAGTGGACGTCGAGGGAGCAACACTGGAGCGCCCGCCTAGGACAGTACTCTCCACATGCAGTCTATCCTGGCTCTCGGTATGGGGAAGACGAGGGAGCAATTGCAACACATGCAATTACCAAAGAGGTGGAGTAGGGAGCGGACAAAGCGAGCTGTACATGGACCATGACTAAACCAACAAAACAGAAGAAACGGAAGCGTGGCCCTTGTATGTATAGCCCACCGCGGTGACCCAGCTACCAACCCCATTGGCGATAGACTCACCCACCCACCCAAGGAGAAAATGCCAGATGGCGCTCATTAGACCAGAAACATGGGGCTGGAAAAACTCATTACCGGAGGGATGGCGACTTTTTTTATGGGGTTTTGGTGATTTCCTTCAGGAGAAAGAATACGCCGCCTAATACCAGTACTGACCGAAACCGGGAAAGCCTCGACGTCCATGGCTCGGCTTGAATAGGCCGAGATACTTTCAATTTGCCTGGGTGAATGAATAGGTTTTCATTTTGGCTTGAAAATCTTTTTTAATAAAATCTCTATGTTGTATTCCGAATCTGACCCTTTGGTTCCTCCAACAAAAATTCTTAGCTTGTTTATTATACGTCATATAAAATGTTTGAGTCGCTTCGACTTAGTTGATTGGCATATTTTAGACAATTTAATGTACACTTTGTTCACCAAATTCAAACTTTGAAAGAAATGAACAACGAAATTTTGAAACTTATTTATTTGGTTAATTGCACAGGTGGCTTACACATCATTGGCTTTAGGTTTTGTCCATTAGTATAACTGGACTGAATTTGAAATAAGTACGGGCCGGCGATTTGGGACATACACGACATCCATTGCTTCTCTTCACACCGGTTGCTGAGTAACTTTCCTTCTTTGCCAGACTCGGACTCCTGTACATGGACGGAATGTGGAACGATTTCCACCCGTCCATACACCAGGTGCCCTGATGAGACGTCATAGTCGCTGACCAATCGCGACTGGCGTCTCATACTGCTTGGTAGACACCTGGTGGTATCGCTGTTAACTGAAGGGCTTGAGTGCGTGCTGGGTCTAATCCCACTCAAGCAAAGCCCCTAGCTGGTGCTGTGGCGGATTGGCATGTGGGTGCATGGTGTAACATGCTGCATGGGTGGACTGGAGACCCATTTAATTGGAGGAAGAAAGATAGTCCGGAAATACTGGCATGCCAACAGTCTCCTCTTCTACTGAGGAGTGTGCTGATGTGGTTAAAACTTTTGCACTTTACCCTTCAGCATTCAAGTCAATTCACCAGCTAGGTAGGTCGTTTGGGACTTAGTTGTCCCACGACCTTTAGGCAAAATTAACAACTCTCTTTGAGAGTATTAACACCCGGGGGATGAGGCTCGGACTCCTTCCCCCACAAATTAGCAGCCTGCGGTGCAGGCATTAACTACTGGCACATGCACCTTTGTGCGCACGCCAGTATAATCTAAATTATCTATCAGTCTGGCTACCCGCGTTGACTATTCAACACCATTAGAGATGAATGTGTTTAACGAATTAAGACATAGTTGGTTCTGGATGGTGGATGGAGCCTATGTGGTGGAAAGGCTTCAACAGAAATGGAGGTTTCCAGGCAGCCTAGACTATGAAAACAGCCTGAAAGTAGCCAGGGATGAAGCGCAAGGTATGATAGAAGAGCAAGTTCAGAAGCTAAGAGGTTTCATCCAACCTAAATGTGTAAGAATAGGCAACTTGAAGCAGGCCCTTGATGTTGTCATCAAAGTGAGGTGCTTTTTGCAAGATATATTTAATTTGACAAAGTGATCTTTTGTCAAATGGGGCTTAGACCAGTTAAAGAAAGCCGAAGACAAGATGAAAGGCAAAAGAGAGAAAGGACAAAGAAAACAAAAAGAAAGAGGAGTTTGAGAGACTGAACAATAACTGGATAAAGGTACAGGAAAAATTTAGAGCTATGGGACATACTGACTGGATGCCAGAGAAGGAAAAGAAGAAGAAGAAAGGAATTATAGAGAAAGTGAGAACGTGGTGGAAGAAGTGGAGACAATGGAAGAAGAACCCAAAGGCCCTTTTCAGGGCCACTTCAAATGCCTCGAAAAGATATTTATTCTTTCTTGCCTATATGTGTTATCTATGTGTTTGTCTATGTCTCTGTCTCTCATTTGTATTTGTCCCTACCTAGAGTGGTAGCCGCGCATATTCAGGTCAGCCACTTGCATTTTCCCATTGTCAGTGAATTGCCCCCAGATACTACTGCTATGTGCACATTAATATTGTTACTGTGTATTGATGTATGTACGGTTGTGTATTTATTTTGAGATACGGCATAAATTCAGTTACTTTGTTTCTTGTAGTGTATTCTTTTATTATTAAGCTTTAGGTAAGAAAACGAAATGAGTCTATATTGAAAAGGTTACTGCATTTGTATGGGAAAATATGAGCTCATTCTTTCGGAATAATACTGCACCCCCAAGGTAGTGCAGTATTGCTCAGAAAAACTCATTCATATTTTCCCATACAAATGCTGTAACCTATTAGCATTTGTCAAAATTTGTTTTAGAATCAGATTGCGAAAGAAATCCATTGATAGTGCTTGACAATGAATACAGCGGCGTCACTAGGGGGTGCGGTCCGCACCGGGTGACACCATCAGGGGGGGTGACACCAAAATGACTGTCTATAAAATTTTTGAAATTTTGTGCAAGACGGAGGTCCATGGGGTGACACCATGAGTTACCGCAAATGACTGTCTATAAAATTTTTCAATTTTTGTGCAGGAAGGGGGTCCGTGGGGGTGACACCATGAGTTACCGCACATGATTGTCTATAAAATTTTTGAATTTTTGTGCAGGAAGGAGGTCCATGGGGGTGACACCATGAGTTACCGCACAGGGTGAGACCAACCCTAATGACGCCACTGAATGAATATACTGAAAATTTGATAATGACAACGAGAATCGCGTTTTGGTTGGATGTATTGAAAGCACGTAAACATGTCCAAAAAAGAATATATACTGTCTACTAAAATAATGGATGAACAAAGACATAAGAATGAATAATAAGTCAACAGTTTATGGGGTTGGAAAATATAGAAATGTGAACTATATCTGTGATTTTATTGATAATGACTGCACTTTTATGGATTTTAGACCTTTTAGACCAGAATATAATATCAATACAAAGTATTTAATATATCGGAGAAAAGTTTGTGAAATTATAATAAAATATCGATGTTAAAAATTTTTCATGCAGTCTTCCTTGTAAGTCTTCTATTCCTTGTAAGTTAAAAGTTATTCTTAAGGCGGAGATACAAATCTTTATAAGGTACGAATAAAATCAAACAAAAAGCCTAACAGTCAGACAAAATTGGAAAAGAAAATAGGGTTTAGGCCTAACAGTAAGACAAGATAGGAAAGTTTACAGGTTTAGGTCTAATAGTGAGACAAAATGGGAAAGTAAACAGGGCCTAATCCCAACAGTGAGACAAAATGGGAAAGTAAACAGGGCCTAATCCTAACTGTGAGACAAAATGGGAAAGTAAGCAGGGCCTAATCCCAACAGTGAGACAAAATGGGAAAGTAAACAGGGCCTAATCCCAACAGTGAGACAAAATGGGAAAGTAAACAGGGCCTAGACAAAATGGGAAAGTAAACAGGGCCTAATCCCAACAGTGAGACAAAATGGGAAAGTAAACAGGGTCTAATCCCAACAGTGAGACAAAATGGGAAAGTAAACAGGGCCTAATCCGAACAGTGAGACACAATGGGAAAGTAAACAGGGCCTAATCCCAACAGTGAGACAAAATGGGAAAAATAAACAGGGCCTAATCCCAACGGGGGGGGGGGGGCTATGCAAACTAAGTTTCATAGGTACGGGTATAGTCTTTTCGAAAGGAATTCATGCAGTAGTTGCATTGTGGTAAGATTAAAATTAATAGTTGTTTGAATTAAGTTAGTTGAAAATCTTAGTTTCACGAGTCTCTAAGCTGCTGTGGTGATATTTCATGAAGGAAAGGCGACCTAACTTGAATGAATACCAAGCTCCACAGGCAACGAAAACAATTATGTATTGATTTATCTTTTAAGGCAGCATGAGAAAATAAATTGATTTCTACATAAGGTGAGGGAGCATACATTTGACAACTGAGCGAGATAATTTATTCCTCACGGGGCATGTGAAAACTTTTATCAAATCCATTTTATTATTAAAAGTACGTGACATCAATTACTGTAATCGAATTTGACGGGTACGAAAATGTGCCGTGGGACCTAAATTTTGCTGAATCTTGATTCTCATTCAAATTCAAATTTTTGCAGTCCATTTCAACCAAATGTTTACGCAAAAACTGCATTTTTTTTTAAAGTTAAATCACAACTTTCCAAAAATATAGACCGCTTCCGTAAAGAACAAATAAATATAAATTGCAGGATATCAAAACAACAATTTTGACTTACAGACATGACCATTTATTCAGATTTTGGGACACATAGCCATTACTTTTGAGAAACTCATTCGTGGAGTTGTGATCAAAATGGAAAATATGTAAGATAATCGTGCATGACAAAGATCAGTGTGGAAAAAAAGTCCTTTTTTCTCTGTCTGTGTTAGTTAATTGAAGAGGTGCCCATCAAGTTAAGTACGCATCATATTGTTTTACTGGCAAGATTCGGTCCCCCGTCCAATACTTTTACTGGACTGCAAATCGCACTCAAATATGATCTGATCAGTCGAAATCCTGCACTGATGTCATCGAGTGAAATATAAAAGTTACGTGGAACATTTATTACTGGAAATATTGAGTACAGATTTATGACGGGCTCTGGCCTCGCACAGTAATTGTATGTTATGTCCTATTTGTTTATCTTGTGCTGTAAGAAAAGTAAATGTAATGCATTTTTACATAGTGTGCGCATGAGGATTCCTGATTGCGTGTTGCCACTCTCGCTTTATGCATTACAGAAGGATAAAATATAGATACCATTAGAAATTTATACCCGATAAAGTGTTTGTTAAATAGATACCGATTAGATAAAGTGTTTGTTAAATAGATACCGATTAGATAAAGTGTTTGTTAAATAGATACTGATTAGATAAAGTGTTTGTTAAATAGATACCGATTAGCTATATTATTATATTATAATTCCATACTGTACTACTACTACTGCTACTACTACTTATAAAATAATTTCACAATGGTACAACGTTTGGTCATTAAAGACTGTTACGACTCAATGGTCTTAAATTAAATAACAGAAAAAAGCGAAAACCAACAAGTTTATAAACTTCAACAAATAATTATTTCCCTAGATTACAAAGTGAAAATTTAAAATGAACTTACAGTTTTGTGAAATAAATTCCAAATAGTCCTAAAAGTTATAACACAAGTCCAAATGTAAGAAGTTCCCACTGAATTCCTGTGGCATTCCAAATAAATTCCAATACTGAATGTGCCTGTAGATATAGCATACGCTAATGTGCCATTGGCCTGGGATGTGATGATGTGTTAACAATCTTTCCATGTATCACAATGATATAGTCCGAAAATGTCCTTGCCTGAACTAAGTATAATTCCAAATTAACGTTTATGTCCAAGAATATTACTGAGCACTTTGTATTTCCAATTAATAATAATTTGATTAAATAAATCCACCCAAAGAAAAACTGAACACAACAAAACTGATTCTGCTTCAAGGTGTTAAGGCAAGGATGAATAATTTCTAGATAGTCAGGATTATTTAGCCCTCCACTTGACCTAGGTCGCTTATTGGAACTTTCCATTCTAGAAGATTCTGAGTCAGAATCAAGACTGTATCTTTAAAGTCAAATTCAGGTAAACATGTTTACATTAATAATGATTTCAATATTTAATCCACATTCGTAGAGAAATATTAGCTTTGTATTATGTTTTTACAAAACAAATGTCCCTGGTCAGGTACACTGTGAACTTGATTTTGGACAAGGTCGAGTACTAAATATAAATGTATATAACATGTAATCATTAAGAAAGGTCAACAAATAATACAAAAATAGATAACAAGACCAATCTGCCATGTGGTCCACAAAGTGGTAACAGTTTATGCTATAAGTATTGTATTCACACACCTTTCTGATTATTTGTAAACCCCATCCCCTTTTAAAAACAAAAAGCAGTAAACGGGAGTTTCTTTAAAAATATTGTCGCCATATTTGAATGGGCGAGTCTATGTTTTCAAGCAATATATGTTATGTAGTTCATTGTTTTTGATAATTTCAATAAATGTTGAAGTTATGGCTCTTTCAATACATACATTCAAGAGTTCCTCCTTTCTATTTGTTCAATTTCTTTTTTCGTAAAAACATTAAAACTAGACATTGCGAATATTGGACGCCAACGACAGTTTTTACTGAAATGGACGGTTCCTGTAACCAGATAAGGACAGTGAGCAGTGAACACGTTATTGGGAGAAGAAACGGGTGACCGGTAAAGATGTCATATGTGTCGAAAGAAGCAAAACGCAACGGCGGTTTTCCTGAATACCCAAAGCCCTACGCCATAGATCGTAATACGCTGAGAATATTAAAGTGCAAATTAACCGAAGTAGTTCTCTGCATACATGGTCTCTTTTATCCATGTTTTTATCATGTACAACATACATGTGAAAATATATCTGTGCTATACATCTTTAATCTACAAACCGTTGATTGCGCGATAAATAGGGAATAATCTTAAAGATTTCTCCGCCTCGTTAGGCGATTATCTTCAGAATTCAGATATCAGCTGTAACCGTTCTGACACTTATTATTGAGGAGGCAACTACCTCGCATTTATATAGCCATGGCACGTACTAAGTCTGCCGAATATATTTCTTAGATGTACATTAATGTTTTGCAAACACACTAAGTAGATTTTTATTTTATCTTTTTGTTTTCTTTCTGCTCAGGGCATGCCCGTGTGGGTTAGGAGAACTGATTTAATAATACTCACCATTTTTCATGTATTTAATTTATTGTGGAGCATTTTGCTTCATTGATATTTACACAGTAAAGTAACAAAAAATATAACTTTTGTATCGTTCCATTTTATGAATTTTCCAGATTTTTCAAGTTTTAGCTTCTTGCTTGTTTAATCGTCAAATGTTTCGCTTTTCTGCCTCAAAAGTGTACTAATTTTCAATATTTCACAGATGGTTTGCTTTTTCGCTTGAAAAATTTGATTTCGTTTCATAACAAAGCAACCCCAAACCATTTGTTTTTCATAAGTCTGTGCCTTTTCCCCTTTGCAGAATTTTACTGTTTGAGCTTTGCGTAAAGTGTAGTACGACATAACAAAGTTGTCCTGCTTCAATTTCAATAGTTAAAAGTTTGGCCTTTTGTTGGTTACTTAAGTTTTTTTTCAATATTTCAAGTTTTTGCCTTTTTCAATTATAAAGCTTGTACTTCATTATTTTGTGCCTGTTTTGCTTTCGGCCTTTTGTTTAAAGTGCAGCATACAAATCCAATTAGTCCTGCTTCGCACCCAAAGGAGCCTATTGCTTGTTTAATTTTCAGCTCTATGCTTGTTTAATCTTCGAATGTTTTGTTTGTTATTTTCCAATTTTTCCTAGTTTTTCTGCTTTTTATTTTCATTTCAGATTTTGCTTTTGCTTCACATCAAAGCAATCTAAGACAAATTGGTTTTGCATAGTTTTGAGCCTGTTTTTGCTCTTTAAAGAATTTTGCGTTTGATGAACTGTTTATTGTTAAGCATGATATAATTCATTTAGTTTTGCTCCTCTAACAGTCACTAAATTTAATTGCTTCATAATAATTTGTTTAATTTTGGAACAATGTGTTTCTAGCAGACCTTATTTTCTGCGTTCTCCATAGAGAAGCATGCAAATGTATCAAAAGGTTACCCTCATATCCAAATTTTGAAATTCTTGTCCGTCTTTGGTATAAAAAAAAAATAAAAAACATAACCTTGACGCAACCAAAATTGAGAGTACTAAATTAGAAACCTATGTCAGGACAGAGGTTCTGAAGTATGGAGATGATAAGATCTTCCTGGCACATCAACCGGAGGTGTGCCAACTAATAGAATGTGAAGAAATTAAGCTAAAGGAACACCCAAGACAGGCAGAGATTCTTGCTGCATTGATTGCCAGAGTAATTAGCATTGATGACATAGAGGCCCTCCAAAACTGAGGCTTGGTAAATTTTATCTGGATGCAGAAGGGAATGTATCAATTCTATCAAAATGGATTATTGAAATAAATGGAAAAAGCTAATATCCTTGAAACAAACAACTGATTTAGAGTGGGACAATTTCCATGAATGTAAGGGAGGGACATTCCAGCCTGTCCATAGAATAGGAAAGAAGAAAAGAAAACAAAAGACAAATTGCCCCACAAAAATTCAAAACAAGAGACTAACAGATACTACATTTTGCAGGAACCCTCCTTCCCAGTCGGCAAACTATGCCGAGGAAAGGAAGGAAATAAGAAATAAAACAAAACAGGTCAAGAACAAATGATCTAAACACGGGTGAGGGATCTATTTCCCTCACCTCACCCGCTATCGTACCTCAGAAGAAGAAGAGAATTAGCACTCGGAGAATGGCCCTGACAGAGGGAGACAGAACAAATTGCCTGGACAGGTGAAACTCATTGAAGATTGACCCCTAAACAAACCAAAAATCACCATACAGCAATACAGGGAAGAAAAAGGATAAATAAGGTAAAGACAGAACAAACGGAAAACACCAATAAAATAGCAATTATGGAAAAGGGAATTAAACAGGAACAGGATAACAATGGATAATTCCGCATACGATAACTCAGACGAAAGAATAAACTTAGAAAGGAGAAAAGCCTCTGATGAGCAAGAAACATCACTGCCATGTATGGCCGAAATTAAGATATAAATTATGAAACTTAAATCAAATGAACAATTAAACAACTACATGTAACGAATTAAAAAACATTAGAGTTTATGAAGAAATTACTAGACTACAGACAAAACTGACATCATGGAGGTGCAGAACTTCTGAATAATATTACTAAATGTAAATGGTATAAATAATGAAAAAATAAATAATATATATGAGGAAGCTAGGTATTTCAATACCTTACTTTGACAAGAAGCTCATAACATAGATGATAAATATTACAAGAAACTAGAGGTGAAATTCAACGCAGTAGTTCTAACAAATATTTGTGTGTGTCTGTGCGTGTGTGTGTATGTGTGTGTGATTTGGATTTTTAGCGGAGCTTTAACACTTTTTCAGTCATTGCTAATATGTCTGCAGTTTGTCAGTTTTTAGAGATGTCTGTCACTGGGATATAATGCCGCAAACATGTAGCATCATGTCCCACCCTGTCACATTATCCTGACACAAGGCCGACCTGTCATAACAGTAACCTACTTAGCGCCAAGCGAGGCAGCTGCTAGTACCATTTTTATGTATTTGATATGACTCTGCCGGGCTTTGAGCCCACTACCTCCCGCATCCGAGGCAGACGCTCTGACCAGTAATAACAAATAATAAACTGCACGAGGTATGCACAGAAGTGGCATTTTTATCATACTGAAATTAATAACGCAATCATATTGTAATTATTAATTAATTGTCTAAAATAACGCAGTAATGGGAACAATTAGCAATTGAGGAATAGTTTAAAGGAAGCTTATTACATGTAAAAACTAATGATGGCACATACTAAATGTGTATATGCCATTCCAATGTAACACAAAAGCAGAGTTTATTGAGTAATTAATAGATTAAACACAAAACTACATCATGGAGAATTTTATAATTGCTGGTGATTTTAACTGGGTGGAAGCTGAAATAGATTCTAGTACTGGATTAACTAGGAAAGATAAACTAATGGGGTACAATTTTATATTTTTTAAACATAAAAACAACATAATTGATAGAATTGATAGAGAAAGAGAATACTTAACATAGTTAGGAAAGGCTATACTTTTATACGTGTCACGAATAGAGGAAGTAGATTGGATCGGTTTTGCTTATCAGAAAAAGGGAAAACTAATACTAAAGAATGCCACATATGGGATTTAAAGATATCAGATCATTATGCAGTTATACTGCAACTAGAAATACAAAGATGGGAAAATGGGGTCCAGGGAGATGGAAACTTAACAACTCAATATTAAACTATCGAGATTATAAACAGATGATAAAGGCAGAATTAAACAACTTTACGGGAAATGAAACATGCTGTAGACGAGTGGGAATAATTAAAGGCAAATAATTAAATAAGTAAAACATACTGCTGGTTTAAAAAAAAAAAAAAAAAAAAAAAAAAAACCCCAAGAGAAAATTAATGGATAGCAGCAGAAAAATGATGAAATAAAACGTAGTAAAACAATATGAAAAGATACCAGCAACAGAAATGGGAGGGCATACGAAAAAGAGTCAGAAAATCCGGGAAACTCTGTAGTAGAGCCAAAATGCCTTTACAAAAAAGGGAAGAAATAAAGAAACGAAACGAAAGGACCATGGACCACTCAAAGCTGATAATGTTATTTACAAAGAACCAAGTGAACATTTTAGAAGAGATACAAAAATATTACAAGCAATTATACACTACACAAAATATTACAAGCAAGTATACACTATACAAAATATTACAAGCAGTTATATACTACCCCAAATATTGCAGCAGTTATACACTACACAAAATATTACAATCAGTTATACACTACACAAAATATAGAACAAGAAGAAATAGAGAAATATTGTGCCTCGACAGCATTTAATAAAAGAAAGGAGCAAGATCGTTATACTTGTGAAGAATGGATAACAAGAGAGGCAATTTGAAAAAACAAACCCAAAACTATAGAACAATTAATGAATGGAAATTCACCAGGGTCTGATGGGTGAACATCTGATTTTTTTTATATAACTTTTAAGAAACAGATAACACCAATTTTAGAATCATTATATTATATAACAACATTTATTTTAAAGGGAAAATGACGCAAACTACGAAGGAAGGGATAATCATAATATTATCTGCTGGAATTGGGGACTGTGCTGATTTAAAAAACTGGAGACCGATCTCACTGCTTAATGCAGATTATACAAATCCAAGTAAAAGTTTAGCAAATAGGGACCAAAAATGCATGTCGAAAATTATTAAAAACATCCTAACACCGTAGGAAGGAAGGGAGGAACATATAAAATAACATTCTCATAATTCATACGGTAATAGATTATTAAATAAGTAAAAGGAGCTAGGGTACTTTTTGATCAACAGAAAGCGTTTGATAGGCTTGAATTTAGTTATGTTGGAAAAGTTTTGCAAAAATATGGTTTTGGGAATAATATTTGTCGATGAAAAAATTCTCTACACAAATATATATTCAAGTGCACAAGTAAATGGAGCCAAGACCAAAACTTTCACTATCGAAAGATCGGTCCGACAGGGTTGCCCCCTATCCATGCTTCTGTATGTAATAGCAATAGGGGTTTTATGTACAAAGATTTAAAATATTGATAATATTAAAGTATATTAAAATATCCAAGCTAACAAGTGAATTAAACTAGTTTAAACATGAGGACGATTGCACAAATTAAACATCTTAAGAAAGAATTTAATGACTTTGGAAAAGCGCCCGGTTCTTCAGTAAATAATTAAAAACAGGAATATTATTAATAAAAAAAATATGAAAGCTCTATGGAATTATGAAATCATTAGACAAAGTCATAAGAAATATAGAAATCTTGTCCTTTGCGTCACTCAGTCAGAGAGAGAGAGAGAGAGAGAGAGAGAGAGAGGGAGTATAGGTTGCACACACACACACACACAGACACACACACACACACCTGGGTCCGTATGCTAACAGGAATCACGACCTGAATCCAAACGCCAACAGGGGTCATGACCTGAGTCTGTGTAATGCCTAAGAACGGGAGTACAGATCATAGTTTAAAAATTTCTTGTAGACCAAGGAGCGGAAAGGATAGGAGCCTTTAGTCAGTCAACCAAAAAAACACAGAAAAGAAGAAAAAAGATACAATAGAAACCCTATTCAAAAACAAATATTTAAATAAATTATAAATTTGTGTTCAAAATTCCTTTTGATGTTTTTGCAATACCCTCAACAGCAGACCTGAGGGGTAAATATACAGACATAAAAAAAAACCTTTATAATTTTCAAACCAAAAGCGGGTACCTCAGGGGCGTCTGCAGAAACATGTTTAGAGGTGAAATCGGGGGTAGGGGGCAGCGCAAGTGTCCCCTTTCTTTGAAACTTATGAACGATTTCAGATTAATGTCAGATTTTTCCACTGCAGAGGTTTCTTACAACAGTTGCTTCATGCAATGACTCACCATGTGCTGCTGTACAACAAAGTTTTTTTTTCATAAGTTTGAAGACTTGATGCAGATCGATCTCTTAAGTTTAATATACTTTCGAATTGTACTTTAAATTTAATTGAATACTAATTTGTGTATTTATTTACGCAATGCAACCTTCTTCATACTACTCTGTTTTGATGGTCTTACTGTCAGGGTTGATACGGCTTATAAACAAACGCTATCTCTTCACAACGAGTTTGTTGGTTTCCTGTTAAACTCATGACATTTTTGTCAGCTTTCTGAAAACTGTTTTCTTCATTACACTGCTTTGTGCATTAGTGACCTTTCGTAAAATGGTAGTTTATTTTACGTTGTGCCAAACGCAGACTGAACACCTTCAGTCGACTGATGTACTGTTTTTTGTGTTAGTTAACCAACTGTGCCAGACTAGATATCGATTTTCTCACTGGATCATTAAAACGGTAAATACAGGTGATCACACATTGTAATATCATTATGGTTTAGGTATGCGATTTTTATATTTAAATTTATTAGTTATCTGCGTTCTTGCAAACACTGGTCTTTTAGGCAGTCAAAGTTATTCGACTCGCCTCGGAAAAAGACGAAGCTGTTTCGATTGATCTGGTATGACAAGTAGAATAACTTAGACGTTCTGTAACGGTAGTAATTGTTCCCAAACTGGTGTGGTTTTGGCAGACGAACATCCAGCTATCTACGATCCTAATGAAAAGACTGGTGTTGAATAAAACACACGACCAATTAGGTACCTGTACTTTGAATTATGTTATGTTGTTATTGCAAATTTTTCATGAATATCAATATTGTCTAATTATTGCTTTTGTTTGTAATAGTGATGACACGTTAATTAAGACATCATTACGCGAGTAAAATTATTATGACGTAACCACTCACAAATAAAAATGCAGTGAAAGAAAGCGTCACTCCATCTGCAGTTGATGCCTTTATGAAACTATTTTTCAAGAAGGCCAAAGGTCTTACTATTTGCCAATATCATTATTTCCACCATAAGCAATTGCAAGTGATATTTCATAGAACGACTTAAAAATAGTACACAAACAAACAACGAACAATAATACAAAAACAAGCGTTCAGTTGCCTGTTAACTATTTGTAACGCCAAACACAATTTGAAGGAAGGAAAGACAGAAAATAGAATCATAAGTAAACGATGTGCTAATTTCATGTCAAACGGGATCCAGTGACAGAGTGAAGCAGCAAACTACACTTATTCCGAATTTTGAATTTTTTTGATAGCACCATTTTAAGTAATAAAAAACGCAGAGAAAGTGAGAATTAAAAGAAAGCAATATTCTTTATTTAACGTTGACTGAAAATCAGACTTAACAGTATGAAAACAATAATTTTTCCCAGGATGCTATCATTCAACAAACTTAGCATTGCTCAGGACCAGTACAGGGGAAATAACAACACGAATATATTCCTCAAGTTTTAAATTAGTTATTTCCCTTCGATTTTTAATTGTCAAACTGAACAGATATGAACTCTTAGACGGATCTTACTCCTCTGCCTACCGACCCGGGTCAGCACATAATTCCTCCCTTGCAAAAAAGTAAAGATCGAAATTGTTTGTAAAAGAACTATTTTAAAGATTTTTATATTTAATTTTTCTAAATGGAACTTTAAATAATCTTTAAAGCCATTTCGTGTTAATTATTTTTTAATAATTGCAAAAAAACCCCAACAAAAAACAACAACAAAAAAAAAACAACAAAAAAAAACAAAAAAAAACCCCATGAAAGTGGAGTACTTGAATTATGATTTAAACATGTCATTTCCTTTTTTTTACCAATAATTAATGTAACAATTGAATGTGTGAGGAAATGATGATGCTGTAGGCCTGAAGTAGGATACTAAATTTAAGGGCTAAGAAAACAAACCACCACATTCTTCTCCAAATGAGCAAGGAATTTTGGACACATTCGCAAAATGATTGTTTTTGCTATAAATCCTGAACAGCCCCCCCCCAAAAAAAAAACAAACAAATTGTCTAAAGAGCTGTACTGACAAGTATGGTTTGCCTCTGACATACACTAGGATGTCTTGACGCATTGTAGTCTCAGAACTGCCTCAGTCTTACTCTCAGTTAACCTGAAACAACTGTAAATTATAATAGTTTTGCGTTGTACCATTTTTTTTTTTAAATGTAAAGTTCTCCATGAGCTAGCGACACATAATTTTCGCGAATGAAAATTTTTGCAATTTGAAGATCTTGTAACAGAGAGAGAGAGAGAGAGAGAGAGAGAGAGAGAGAGAGAGAGAGAGAACTATAACAGAATATTAATCATGTTGCTGAAATATTCGTAACGGATGACTTAAAGAAAGTTGTAATGAAACAAAGAATTTTGAGATGCCTTTGAAGTGTAGTTCTCAATAGGCAATGCTACTGTTTATAGGCTTAAAGATGTTTAGATCTTTTATTTTTGCTTTGATAGTGCAACAAGTACTTACATCGGTTCCAGATAGCTGAACGCACCAGCATTTGTGACATGAGATGTATTACAATTGCAAGTGATAGTTGTGTGTAATTGAGTACGTTTTTCCTTTAGATAGTTTTTCTGGTTGAGCGCCTCGACACAACCTCCACATCATACGGTATGGAGATTAGCGCCGAAAAAAACAAACTGATGACAAACAACACCAATGGTATCAGTGCAGAAATAAAGGTCAGTGGAGAGAAGCTGGAAAGAGTCACAAGCTTTAAGTACTTGGGATCAATTATCACAGACGAGGGCTCCAAACCAGAACTACTTTGCAGGATTGCCCAGACAACAGCAGCAATAACAAGGTTGAGACCAATATGGAAAGATACCAACATTGCTTTTGGTTCCAAAATAAGGCTGATGCGCTCATTTGTCATATCCATCTTTCTGTATGTTTGTGAAACATGGACGCTCACATCAGATCTACAAAGAAGGATTCAAACCTTCGAAATGAGATGCTACCGCAAGATCCTGGGCATCTCATACATTGACCATGTAACCAACGAAGAAGTCCACAGCAGGATCCAACGAGCCATCGGATCCTGTGAAGACCTCTTCACCACTGTAAAAAAGCGCAAACTGAAGTGGTATGGTCATGTCTCAGGATCATCTGGACTGGCAAAAACAATCTTCCAAGGCACAGTGCGAGGGTGCAGAAGAAGTGGCAGACAGAAAAAGAGGTGGGAAGACAACATTAAGGAGTGGACAGGAATGGGATTTGGAGATTACCAAAGAGCAGCAGAGAACAGGGAAAGATAGAGAGAATTGGTTGTAAAGTCAACTGTGGTACCCCAACGACCTCTTGGGTTAAGGGATTGATGATGATGATGATGATAATGAGTATGTTTTTCCTTTAGATATATTTTCTGTTGGTAATTTTTAACTAATTTGTTAATGTTATAATTGGTGAAGAATAACACTTATATCATGGGGTTGCACTGTTCAACTGTTTGCGCTTTGGCTGCGAGTCGCCTCCGAGAAACGTTTCCGCTTTCATCCTTACTCTTCCCATGTGCTCCGACAAATGTTTGCGCTCTGGCACAGTATTTCCTCGTGCAAGGGAAAATTATTGGGGGGGGGGGGACATGTAGTGATCAGCTATTAAGCTTTACTGATGTAAGCCAAAACATATATTTAGACGTGTGAGGAGGAGCACGCTACGACAATCGAATGCGCTCGGGGTTAAATTCTTCCATCTTACTCCAACTAACGTTTGAAGGCGGGGGAAGGGGGGGGGGAGGCGCAGATACCATATAGTATGTAAAACATATGGGCCCACGAATAGTTTTTTTTTTTTTTACACTATAGTGATTTGTGCGATTTAGATTTTTAACATAGCTTTAACAATTTTTCAGTCATACCGCTACGATGTCTGTAGTGTGACAGTTTATAGTCATGTATAGCACTGGGGCATCATGCCATAGACATGTAGCATGATGTCCCACCCAGTCACATTATCCTGACACCAGGCCGACCAATCCTAACACTAATCTCTTAATGCTGAGCGTCAAGCGAGGCAGCTGTTAGTACAATTTTTTAAAGTCTTTGGTATGACTCGGCCCGAGACCCTCCGCAT
>JAECUM010043197.1:0-24555 GCA_016617855.1 Megalonaias nervosa
GAAAGACGAATATTCGTTCCCTGTGCGTTTGCCAGAATACTGTGATTTTGAAAGTCGATTGCAAACCTTCCAAGGAAAATGGCCAAAATATCTAGGAGGACCTACCCCCGAAAAATTAGCCAGAGCTGGATTTATCTACTTGGGCGAAGGAGATAAAGTCAAGTGCTTCAGTTGCGGTGTCTCACTTCACCAGTGGGAGAAGAAAGATTGCGCTTACCTGGAACATGCTCGATGGTCTCCAGAGTGTCACTACCTGCCTTTAGTGGGACCTCGTCATTGAAGTGACCCTACCATGTTGTGTAAAAAGCTAGCTTCGGAGTTAGGAGTCCAACGTTGGACAATCCCTAGCCAAGTATTTAAACCCGATGTAAAAAATAATCTTCAAAGATTACCAAACGAATTGCAAGAGAAGATCTACAAGGACATTTGGCAGGGACTTGCCAGAGTCAAATCTCAATTAGTAACTGTAGAACATTTGTGTCGAGAAATTCATAAGAGGAAATTGACCAAAGTCAACAAACAAGTCCGATTTGTCTGGATCAAGTGTGCGTTCGTTCTACTATTTCGCTTTAGACCATTTACATTTGAAGATTTTATTGACATTCTTGACCGTTTCCTGGAATGGCAGTGGTCAGAAATTACCCACTACGTTCATTACTTTCGCTCTAGGAGAAGTGTTTGACTGACATGGTTATGGATACTTTACAAGAGAACATTCGTGCTTTGCCTGTGGAATTGAGAGAACGCATTTACCGTGAGTTCGTCAAAATACAAGTGAAACGAAAAGAATCATTGCATCCGTTACGTCACCGATGTTGGAACCACTGGTACCTAAATGCTATAAGAGGATTGATTCTGATGAAAGTGTTCCAGGGGTCAGACATTGATCAACTACTCGTGAGCAAGAAGGATTGTGTTGTTGATAGTGATTATTTTTACTACCAGGTACACTTATTGCATCGAATTCCAGAAGAAGAGTTAGAGGGTTACCAAAATCTTGTACACAATGTAAACTTAGATAAAGAGGAAACTTCTGAACGATGTGTGATGTACAAGTTAGTGACTAAATATTTTAGATACGTCGACGGAATACGACCACTTCTGTGCAAAAAGTACACTTATAGCTGCCGAAAAAAGAGGGTATAAAAACGTTCTACCATGCCACGACCTTTATCATTCGTGATACAACAGATTCCGTGGAAGGAAATCAATGACAGTATTCAAACGGTGGAGGATTACCATCGCCTATTACGAGAACTGTCTCCATTGAATTGGGGTCGACGTGTAGTGTGTGTCTTAGTGACTTGCTTTCTGGGATTTCGTTTACCAGCTGATTCTTTGTGGACTCTTTACGAACAGTACCTATTACTCCAAAACAAAACATGAAAGTGATCCCTTTAAATGTCCACGAGAGACTCATTCTGCTCAAAGCTTTGCGCTTTCATTTGGATACTTCTCAACCTCTACGGGAAAACAAGATTCGTCAACTTTTAGGTACTGAAGATGTGTACGACGACGTGTGTGTAGCTTGTGACTTACACCCTCACTGGACAGATGTACGTGACTGGAAAAGTTGGGGGTTTGAGGCTTGGGCTAAAGAAGTGGCACACTATGCCCAAGATTTGTCATCCTAAAACATTAAAACGTTCCGTGAAAAAAGTCACTTTTAAACCTGTGTTAGTGTCCATACCAGAAGAACAGTCTGTCACCGAGGAAAACCACTCTCTTCAAGACAGGACTGTCATTGACATTCCTGAAAGACCATTTCGGGAGGACCCTTGTGTGACTGAACCAAGGAATGTACAGACTCTCAGAACATTACACACTACTCCTACGATTTCACCTCTTGATCACAAAAAATGTTGTACAGAGACTTGTTTATATTCCACTATGGTCGTTTTGTTGTGTTTTTTATTCCTGTACTTAACCATATGGCTTTTATGTATTTTTGTCTTTCGTGTTGTTCACTAATAAAGATGACAATAAACGTGTCCTGAAAAAGTATAAAAACTCTTGTCTTGTCTGTCTTCGTGTCACAAGTGACATTTTATTACACTACTACTACTATGGCTACCTCTACTGTCTCTGCTCCCTCTTCCTCCACTGTCAAAGTCATTGACGAACACGTAGATCGGACTAGTTGGGAGGCCTTGTATCTTCGCCATCCCTTTAACATGCTTATTGCTGGACCAAGCGGTTCAGGCAAAACCGAATTTGTCAAACGTTTGATCGAACATAAACATCATTTGATCGATCGTCCTCCTCAACGAATCGTGTGGTGCTATAAAGAGTGGCAATCGGCGTACAGCCTTCTGCGAGAAAGTCAAGGCGATTCCATCGTCTTTGTGGAAGGCATTCCTGTCGAAGACGACGGAATCGTGTCTGACCCTAGTCAAACTCATTTGGTTATTTTTGACGACATGTTAGGAGAAGACGAAGAAGAAATTAAACTCTGGTTTACGCGCAAAGGGCATCATCGTAATGCCAGTGTCATTTACATTACCCAAAATTTGTTTCAACAAAGTAAAGCCCATCGTACCATCAGTCTCAATGCTCATTACTTGGTGTTGTTTAAAAGCCCTAGAGATAAATCGCAAGTACAAGTCTTAGCCAAACAGTTAGGAACGCCTTGGCTGATTCATGCGTACGACGATGCCACTCAAACCCCACACGCTTATTTACTCGTGGATTTAAAACCCACTACTCCCGATTATTTGCGATTTCGTACCCATCTGTTTCACCCCTGGTGCCAAGACGGAGGACCTATCGTGTACACGTCTCCGTCGTCGACTTAATCACCCCAAAAAATCTATAAAAACCTCGGTCACTTGGACTCTGTCTCACACATTGTCAACATGACGTCCCTTCAGTCTCATCTTCCCATTAAATTGATTCGTGCCTTGTACGGCATCAGTCGCGAAAAAAATCCACAAATACGTGCTCGTGTCTTAGAAGCTAGTCTCAAAGAAGTCTTACGATGGTTTACGGTGACAGCACGTCAATTACTGCAAGGCATCATTCAGATTCCACATCAAACCAAACGTTTTTTTGAGAGAAACAAAGTTGCCTTGACGCAACTAGCCGATCCTCGCATCGACACTCAAACCAAAAAGCAAATCATTTTGAAACCTGGAGGAAGTGGATCTTTAGGAGGTGTCATCATTCGTTCCCTCTTAAAATGGGATCCTAATGCTCCCAAAGTTGTCCCCAAGAAAAAAGCCACACCCAAACGTACCCAGAAGAAAAAGAAAAAGAGCAAGGGTGTCAAGACCAGGTCACAACCTCAGAAAAAGAAAAAGAAAAGCCCACAGAAAACAGCTTTTACTCGCAAGAGAGTGTCTCCAACAACTTCTCCTCCAGCAGTGACACCCTCTTCCTCTTTAGCGGCAGTAGCCGCGGCTCACAAAGTACCTGCCCCCAAAGTCAAAGTCCAAGAGAGAACGGGTGTGTTACAGAGTTTACTGGATTTGTCCAAGCAAGAACTGTCTCGATTTAGTCCGTTGCGAACTCCTCCACGGCGTGTGTTGCCTGTCATCAAGTTGATACGACGTAAAGACAATCAGTGGCGACGCATTCCAGTATAAAATGACCTGAGGCAAGCCATACGGATCAGTATTTTTTTGTGCTACTGCACGTCCAAAGATGTTCCCTCCAAGAAGTGTACACCGTTACCATCGTCGTTCTTCTTCTTCGGTCCAAAAAGGAAAAGGAAAACGAAAAAGACAGTCACGTCATCCTAAGAAGCGCTTAGTCAAACATCGACGTCACCCCCAGAAAAGGCACACTCGTCCAAAGAAAAAGAGGAGTCACCAAAGAGGAGGATTCTTTGGTGATTTTGGAAAACACATCGTCACCTTTATGACAAAGCGATAGTCCCCCAAAAGGATAAAAGACCGTGCGACAAGTCATTGACGTTAGTGAATTTTTTTTGTTGTATGCCACGGAACCAACAAACCCACTGAGAAAGATGTCACCCCAAAAAAGACATTCCTCTTCTACCTCCAAAGGAAAGAAAAGGAAAGGACTGCCACCTCGTTTAGCCAAACATTGGGACATGTTGTCCGTCCTGTCCAAAGCTCCTTCACCCATGCGAAAAAAACTCATTCAAACAGCCTCCAAAGATGTTATTGATACCGTGTGCGAATGTTGTCTGAATGTCTTGAAAGGCACAATACCTTTGTCTAAACACCAGAAAGAATGCTTAGGCAAACATCGACACGTTCTTCGTCAAATGATCCAAAAGAAAATACCTATTCGTCAAAAGAAAAAGATGTTGGTGCAACGCGGAGGAATTTTACCCTTTTTACCCATGTTACTGAAAGGAGTCATGGGTACAATAGGAGGACCCTTACTGAAAGGAGTAATGGGAACAATAGGAGGACCCTTGCTGCAAGGAGTATTGGGAAACATGGGAGGATGAAGATAAAAAGGACCAAGAAGATAAAAGGGACCTCTGAAATCAAAAGATCTCAGACGTGATCCTTGAAATCTGATGGAAGGACGAAAACTAGCTTTAGTCCCTTACAAACGATGGATGGAATACCATCGTTGGCAAGAACAACGAACCCCACATTTACCTCCCAATCCTCATTTGACCGAGATGTCCCAGATACAACACGAACTGCAATCGTTGATGGATCGCAGCGATTTGTCAGAAACGGAAAAATCGCAACGGTACGGTCAATTATTGCAACGACTGCAACTCTTTCACCAGAAAGCTTTAGATGAAACAGCTCCACCCACTCTGAAAGATTTTAAGGCCTTGATGAAAAGTCCATCACCACCACCACTACCACCACCACCAGCGGTCAAGACAGACACAACCCCACGAAGGCCTGAGGAAGAAGAGGCACGAGAAGTTTTTCAAACACCGTCAGCAGCTCCCATTCCTAGTAAGATTGCAGCGTCCTTGTTGACCCCTTCCCCTACACCGCAACGAGAAGAACTTAAAGCTTGGGTTAAAAAGATGATGTCTACTCCACCTTCGACAGAGGTGAAAAAGAAAGAAGGGAAACCAGAAGTGAAAAAAGAAAAGAAGACCAAAGCCATTCCATTACCACCACCACCACCACCACTACCTTCCACTTCTACGCCCGTGGCACATCGGACACGTAAGACCGTTTCCAAACCACCCCCTCCTTCCATTCAGACTAGCATTCGTGAAAATTGGATCACTTATTAAAACATGGAGAAGGTGTTAACCAGCATTTACTACGATCCAGCTCATCCTGCAGGTTACGGAGGAGTTCAGAAATTGTATCGTGCTGCCAAAACTCGACTGAAAAGTATCCGTTTACCTCAGGTGCAACGCTGGTTACAAGAACAAGCCACGTACACCTTACACAAACCCATTCGACGAAAATTTTCCAGAAGTCGCACCCAAGTGGAGGGTATCGATCACCAATGGCAAGCCGATTTAGCCGATGTCTCTCATTTAGCCACCTACAATCGTGGCTACAAATATTTGTTTTGTGTCATCGACGTCTTTTCCAAATTTGCTTGGGTCGTACCATTGACTTCCAAATCGAGCAGTGAGTTAGTGCGAGCCCTCAAACTGGTGTTGAAACAAAGTGGTCGTCACCCTCTTCGATGGCAAACGGACAAAGGCACCGAATTTCTAAACCAAGCTTTCCAAAAAGAATTGAAGAAACGTGACATTCATTTTTTCACCACCGAGAATCCCGAAACCAAAGCCAGCATCGTGGAACGTTTTCAACGTACCTTGAAAGAACGCATGTGGAAATATTTTACGCATCAACACACTCTCAAGTACATTGACGTCTTGCCACACCTCGTTCAATCGTACAACCAATCTTACCATCGGAGCATTGGACGTGCCCCCCAAGAAGTGACTCCCGACAACGAAGTGACCGTCTTCGAGCGCCTGTTTGGACCGTCCACGACAGTGCCTGTCCCCAAGAAAGGTGGAGTGTTGGCCACGGGAGATTGGGTACGCATTGGCAAAACCAAACGCACTTTCGACAAAGGTTACTTACCCAATTGGACCACCGAATTGTTTCGTGTCACTGAACGTGTGCGTGGTCGTTATCCTCCCGTCTATAAATTAGAGGACATGAACGGGGAAGTGTTAAAAGGAACGTTTTACTTACCCGAGTTACAACGTGTGACCAAAAAAGAAGACGACGTGTACGAGATCGAAAGCATTCTCGATCGAAGAACTCGTAAAGTAGGAAAGAAACGTGTCAAAGAAGTCAAAGTACGTTGGAAAGGATATCCTCCCAGTTTTGACTCTTGGATCGACGCTTCGCAACTCATCGACTATAAAAAGAAGTGACCATCATGCCCTTCAACACAGTCTCAGCTACTGCAGTGACCACTCCTTCCCCCAGTTCTTCTCTGCAAGATCTACAAAAACAACCCTTGTGGGTGTGGTGTGGAGAACGTGTGCCTAAAACTCAAATCGTCTTTTTCTGCCAAATCTTTGTGGTGTATTGTGTCATCGGTGCTGCCATTGCCAATTTGAGTTTGCAACAAGGAGATAAACAATTGTGGACCATTTTACTCAGCAGTTGCATTGGTTACCTTCTTCCCAATCCGTCTCTGAAATATTCCTCTAACGGAAACAACAACAACGGGAGCCTTGTGTCCAACGTCAGTTCCAACAGTCACCCTAACCATCCTCTTTTAGACACTCCTCTCACTTCCAGTGACTCCTCGGATACTAGAACTGTGGAATTATGAACAACCAATTTTACTTAACGTTACCCAGTGACAGTTCCATGGAGGTGTTTCCCAATAACACTTTGTGCTGTTTCTCGGCCAAATTACCTCAGGCCATCCGATTGGATCACGAAGCCCGTTGGGAAGTGGCTTTGGTAGAAATTATTCACCCTACACAAATCAAAAACATCGTCGAAAATCAAAACACTTTGACGATAGAAGTTTGTGACGATCAAGTGCAACAATTCATGGATGAACGCGCTAGTGGTGGTGGTGTAGCTGACTTTATCAAAACACCAAACCCCATAACTAAACGAACCACTTATCTGTTGAAAGTTCCTGCAGGTTATTATTTTAGTGGTCAACATTTGGTGAACACCATAGCTGAGAGGTTCAATTTCATGTTTAGTAAAGCTTTGGAGAAAGCCAAAAAAAGTGTCACAATCGAGTACCACAAAATATCTCGTCGCCTACTGATGAAATTTTCTGAGGACAAAGTATTGGCCATTACATTTTGTCCTGAATTGTATGACATTTTGGGTGGAGACCCTAAGTTAATCAAGATTGCAAAAGAAATACCAGCCGTGACCAGTAACGTGGATTTTGCGAAATATTTTCGATTCCCTGTAGAAATGAACCTAGGACTGAATTTGATTTTTGTGTACTCCGATGTGGTGGAGTACAACGTAGTGGGACACACCTCCGTACCGTTACTGCGTGTCATTCCTTTCAAAGTGGATTCTGCCACGAAGGCTGACGAGGAAGGTGGAAACACCTATCACGTTCACCGTGAATTTGTAAATCCTCACTATTTGTCCGTCAGTAAGCCGTATTTCGACACTGTCAACATTACTATAAAAGGAGATCTGGGACAAAATATTCCATTCACCAAAGGGAAAGTCACAGTGAAACTCCATTTTCGAAAACGATTACTCTAACTTTTTGTCAGTCATGTATCCTGTGTACCAAGGAGTTGCTCGACAGCGAGGACATGGTTTAGGTGATATGCTCAAATCGGCCTTTCGTACAGTGGTTCCCATTTTGAAACCGATGGTGACACGAGGATTGCACGCCTTAAAAGATGCCGCGTTGACGCAAGGTAAAGAATTTCTCCAAAATGTCATCATTGACAAACAAAGCCCCAAAGAAGCTTTCTTGAGAGCAGGCAAAAATGTTTTGCTTCAAACGGGCAAAGACCTTTTGGGTCGGCGAGAAACTCCTATAAATGCCCTGGGCAATGCTGAGTTAGGCATTCCTGCTTCCCTGAGGCCACAGCAAGGACAAGGCAGAAAAAGACGACGAAAACACCCTTTCAGAGGACTTCACGCCCCTAGAGCTAGAAAGACAAAGAAAAGAAAAACCGTCCGAGAGTTAGACGTTTTTGATTATTAAAAAAAGGAAAATGATGCACCGAGAGTCTTGTGCTTGTTCCAAGTCGGAACTGGATCTGTTTGCCATGCCACCCACCATGATGACGATGCAAGAATCCCAATGGGTCGAATTTCATCCCGTCTCCTCTTTGGTGGATTCCGCTCCCATCGAGTTTGAAATCAAAGGACAGCCCGAAGATTACATCGATCTGAATAATAGTTACTTGTATCTAAAGCTGAAAGTGATCAAAACCGACAACACCAATCCGGGAGCCGATGCCGCAGTAGCTCCCGTCAACAATTTCATGCATTCCTTGTTCAGCGAAGTGGATTTGTACTTGAATAACAAACTGATCAGCAGTAGCACGGATACTTACCCTTACCGAGCGTACCTAGAAAATCTCTTGACGTACGGAAAAGAGGTCAAGAACACTCATCTGGATGCTTGCGTGGTATGGAAACCTGACACTGCAGGTGAGAACACGTTTAACGACAGAGCCCTGACAGCCGATGACGATCCTCACAATGTGGGTTTTAACGATCGTCGAAGGAAAATCCTGCAAGGTCGTAGTTTAGAACTGATGGATCGTTTGCATTTGGACATGTGGTTGCAAGAGAAGTATTTGCTGAACGGAGTGGATATTCGCCTGAGACTCAATCGCAGCAGTGTCGCTTTCCATTTGATGGCTCAAGCCAACGAGTACAAAACCATCATCCAAGAAGCCAGACTTTACGTGCGACGTGTAGAAGTGTTACCTAAAGCGGGAAACGACATCAGTCAAACATTGAGCAGATCGACCGCCAAATATCCGATACGACGTGTCGAAGTGAAAACATTCACCATTGCTACTGGACTCCGATCCAAGATCGAAGATCATCTGTTCCAAGGACAGTTACCCAAACGTTTAATCGTTGGTATCGTCAGTAATGCAGCCTTCAACGGAGCCCACGATCAAAATCCTTTCCAGTTTAAGCACTACAGAGTGTCCAAAATTGAAGTCAGTCGCGATGGCAAGACTTTGTGTACCAGACCCTTCGAACCTAACTTTGCCCAGAAGAATTACTTGAGATCGTACTTGTCCCTGTACGAAGCTACGGGGCAACTAGGAACCAACACCAGTCACGGTATTTCGTACGAAGATTATGTCGGAGGTTACACTTTGTGGGCCTTTGATTTCACTCCAGACCAAGGCAGCGACGAGGGACATTTCCACCCTATAAAATCCGGTCAACTGCGTGTGGAACTTCAGTTTGCAGAAGCTCTCACTGAGACGGTCAACGTCATCCTGTATGCTGAATTCGATAATACCATAGAAATCAACAGTTTGAGAGAAGTCATTCTAGACTATTAGACACAATGGAAGACTCCTATCCCTCTTTAAACAGTGGAGAATCTTTGGACATGGAATGGGAGGATAGCGTGAAAACAGAACCCCAAGACGAAGTCAAAGAGGACGAGGTAGTCGTCAAGTCCAGATGGCCAGAACAAGAACAACATTTAGTGTCCTGTTTTGCTAAACACCTAGCGAATACCATTACGGAATTGTCCAAGAAATATTGTTACGGATGTCAAAACGATCATCCCAGTCAAATTCAACACGATAAATGTATGATGATGAGTCAAGAAGAAAAATTGGACGAGTATCTGGACGACGCTTGGAGTCTCATCTCAGAAGAAACCGTGTTGCATGAGTGGTATAAAGGCTTGCGTGATCATTCCTGTCCTCCACTGACTACTCTAGAGATCTATCGCATCGAAGCTCTCTTAGCCCAGAGTGCGGAGACAAGGCAAAGAAACGGATACTTGACAGATCGTTTCAAACAAAAAGTCAGAATTGAATTGATGACTTATCATTACCTGTGAAAAAAAAACAAAAACAACACAACAGAAAATGGATACCTGGGAACTTTATTACCTTTTGAACAATAGTTCGTATACTGCTTCTTGGAATCCTGTCGTGTGCGCTAAAGATGAACTACCTCATCGCAAACCTCAAGACCATCAAGCTTATGTCATCAACACGGACGAAAGTCATCTTCCAGGCACTCACTGGGTTGCCGTCTACTTCCCTCAAGAGAATTGTGTGGAATATTTTGATTCGTATGGATTACCCCCTTTGGAAGACGATATCATTGACTTTATGAGAAGAAATGCCCAGACGACACGATACAATAATGTGAAATTACAAGGCACAGATTCCATGGTGTGTGGACAATATTGTGTATATTTTCTTCATCAACGCAGTCTTGGATATCCTTTAGAACATTTAGTGACTTATTTTGATCGTCACTCTTCTAGAAACGATGAGAAAATAGATCGATGGTTTTGTGACCATTATAGTTATCTTTTGTCTTTAGCTAGGAAACGTAGTGTACATCAATGGCCTCATGACTTCCATCAATGGAAATCTCACATGATTTCACAACGTTGTCAACCTTGTCAAAAATAATTTGTTTGATGTTACTTGTTACTTGTGACTTATGACTTGTTACTTGTTACTTGAATAAAAAATGTTGTGTTTTGAAAAAAATGTGTCTGTCGTTTGTTTTCAAAAAAACACTGTGAATATATGCTCTTTGACTTCTTTCTATCCCTCATCATGACATTCGCTATCATAGCGTTCCGACACTAAAACCAAGTAGGGATGTTTTCTATCGCGTCCGCGTTTGAACCATATAAAGCGGGTGGGTCTCCAGTCTGACCATTCACTGTTGACTCGTCAACTTATGAAGATGCCTTCCAGACTAGCCCAGCTGAACGAAGCTTACGTCAATTTACATCGTGTCAGGCTAAACCTGATACCGAAGCCTGAAGAAATAGAGAATGTTAGGATGCTCTCCACAGTCCAAGGTCTGATAGAAGAGATGTTTAGAGAGGAAATTAAAAAAGAACAAGAAGAATGGACTGAGAAATACAGACTTCAGAAGAAGCAGAGAGAAGAACAACAACAACAGCAGCAGCAGCAGCAGCAGCAGCAGCAAGAACCAGACAGAGGTTTTGTGGACTGTCGAGTAGACACCAAAGAATTCTCTTTCTCTTTTCGCAGAAGCAGACCGTATCCAATAGGAAAGCCTACTGCCAGACGGGGACGCAATCTTAGACAGTAAAAAAGATTGCCATTACTTCCGTGAACACAAAAAAAACAGCCCTTTTCAGGGCTACCCAATACTCTCGAAAAGACATACTCATTCAATTTGCCAAAATTTGTCATTAGAAAATAGAAGTGTGTCTATAAGCACTTCGTTTCTTTTGTCAGTAAAACAAAATATTTGTGTGTTTGTATGTTTACAAAAAAATAGAAGTGTGCCTATAAGCACTTCGTTTCTCTGTCTTGTCCAATCGTGTCTGCCTGTGTTTGTAAGTAAAAAGTAAAAAAGTCAACGTGAGTGCTTCTTTTAAGTCCGCGTGTTACATGTGATGGTAAATTTGAGTGCTAGGGAATGTTTACTTTCACGTCCGTGCTTCAAGTATATAAATTGGTGCGATCGTCAGTCTGGTTACCCACGTTGACGTAGCAGCTGCAACAACATGAGCAGAATAACAAAACTACTAGAACTCCAGATGCACCTGGAATATGCCAGACGTCTCCTGGATGAGCTGGCTATGGAGGCTATAGCCGAAGAAGCCAGGCTTGAAGAGGAGGAGAAGAAAAAGAAAGAAGAGGAGATGAGAGGGATCCTACCTCACCTCATGCTAAGACCTCTGTGTGAGGTCAAGCCTGAGGTGAGGACGCCTCCACAACCGCTGCCGCCAGTAACACCAATACCAAGAGCCGCTGTCCTCCAGACAGAAAACTGGGAGGAGGAATTGGAAAGACAGAGGCAAGAGTGGGAGCCTCGGCGTCAGCATCCCAGGGTGCTGAATAGAAGAAGAAGAAGGGAACAAGTGTTCACTATCCCTCAAACTGAGGAGTGGGATAGTGAAGCCAATCAACCTCCCTCTGCGCTCCCAACCACACGCATCAATTGGGAGCAGGACTGGAGCCGGCGATGCGTGTGTGGTGCCCGCCCTGGGAGATGTCATCATTAACCAGGTGCATTTGCAGTTCTAAAAAACAGCCCTTTTCAGGGCTAACCAGATCTCTAGAAAAGAGAACCTATTCAATTTGCCAATTCGTGTGAATGTAGTGTAGTGTGACTATAAACACTCACTCTTTACTGATGTGTGTGTGTGTGTGTGTGTGTGTGTGTGTGTGTGTGTGTGTGTGTGTGTGTGTGTGTGTGTGTGTGTGTGTGTGTGTGTGTGTGTGTGTGTGTGTGTGTGTGTGTGTGTGTGTGTGTGTGTGTGTGTGTGTTTGCATGCGCGTTCGTTGGTGTGAATAGTATATGGGTGTGTGTTTTCTTCTCTTCCTTCGTTGGTGTGATAGTATAATGTGTGTTTTATGCTTGCTCGTTCGTTGGTGTGGATAGTATATTGTGTGTTTTATGCTTGCTCGTTCGTTGGTGAGGATAGTATATTGTGTGTTTTATGCTTGCTCGTTCGTTGGTGAGGATAGTATATAATATGTTTTTTTCTCATCCCGATTGTGTGGATGGTATGTTTGTGTGTTTTATGCTTGCTCGTTCGTTGGTGAGGATAGTATATTGTGTGTGTGTTTTATGCTTGCTCGTTCGTTGGTGAGGATAGTATAGTGTGTGTTTTATGCTTGCTCGTTCGTGTGGATAGTATATAATATGTGTTTTATGCTTGCTCGTTCGATTGGTGTGGATAGTATATTTGTGTGTTTTATGCTTGCTCGTTCGTTGGTGTGGATAGTATATTTGTGTGTTTTATGCTTGCTCGTTCGTTGGTGGGGATAGTATATTGTGTGTGTTTTATGCTTGCTCGTTCGTTGGTGTGGATAGTATATGGGTGTGTGTTTTTCTTCTCTTCCTTCGTTGGTGTGATAGTATAATGTGTGTGTGTGTGTGTTTTATGCTTGCTCGTTCGTTGGTGAGGATAGTATAATGTGTGTTTTATGCTTACTCGTTCGTTGGTGAGGATAGTATAATGTGTGTTTTATGCTTACTCGTTCGTTGGTGAGGATAGTAAATTGTATGTGAAGTGAGTGTAAGGGATGTTTTCGTTCACGTCCGTGCTCCACGGACATAAAGCAGAGCGTTCGTCATTCGCGCCATTCAACACTGAATAGTCAGCCATGGCAAGTAACTGGGAACGAATGCTCAGATTGCAGGAGGTGGTGGACACACTAGCTATGGTAGAGGAAATGTTAGTCAGAATGCAGTTTGGGGCATATAGTCCCCATAGATTGACTATGGAGATAAATAATTTAAAGAGAGGAAAGGAGATCTTAAATGAAATGATTAGGATTGAAAAGGATGAAAAAGAAGATATAGAAGACAAAAGAAGGATGAGAGAATGGAATGAAAAGATTGAAAAGGAAGAAGAAAATGAAAAAAGGAAGAAACAGGAAAAGGAGGAGGAGAAGGAAAAACAGGAGGAGGAAAAGAATGAGAAGAAGACAAAAAGTGGAAGTCAAAAAAGTGTAGGACAGAAAATAAGAAGTTGGTGGAGGAAAAGAAGAACTTAGAAGAAGACAAAGAAGAAAACCAAAGGCCCTTTTCAGGGTCACTTCCAATGCCTCGAAAAGATCTTAATTTTCATTTTATCTCCACCCTAAACGAATATATATAAAACCCTTCCTCTACTAAAAAACACGAACGCTCTTGATTCGTGTTTGTCTATAGCCCTCTCTCAGGTAGCCTGACGTCACAGTACTTCTCTTTTTGCTACATTGTTACCAGTGTGACGTCATGCCACCTGTCGCTTATCGCTCTACAAACCCACAGTCTCCTAGTCGCCGCTCTACAAAATTTCCATTGTCGCTATACAGGCCCAGGGTGTTCTAGTCCCTCTACTTAATTTTCCATTGTCGCTATACAGGCCCAGGGTGTTCTAGTCCCTCTACTCAATTTTCCATTGTCGCTATACAGGCCCAGGGTGAGATTTTATTTCTTGTCGCTATACTGGCCCAGGGGGGGTCTGTAATGCTAATTCCCATTGTCGCTACGGTACCCCACTATACTACTTTTAGAGATATCTATACTTTTTATCACAGTTATCCTTTCAAATGGAGTTAAAGCCTCAAATTCGGCCGAATTAACAGGTTCTTAATTTCATGCATTTTAGACGGATAATTTTTAGCCCACCTTTACTCCATTCCTAGGGGACAAACGTTGACAATCTCGCTCTTTCTTTGGAGAGAACATAACGTTTTCTCTCATCCATAAAATTAAGGACAGTCGAAAGTGTTGTGTTTTGTTTTCTTTTTAAAGCCATACACGAACCTTGATATCCACCAAAATAAACGAATTGACAGCAGTAGGTATTGATATTGTTGTGACAAGAAAATAAAAATATACTGATGTTCAGTAATCTGACATTAAACACGCTTAGCACACTGGAGCCTGAAATTCATATGTTGTCTGGGACTCGCTACGTTATAAAGTATTAGTGACACTGTGTTGAAAACAATTTGTATTACATTTACTTTATTCATAAAATGTCAGCGTAAAAATAATTCCCCTTATGATCTCATAGTCGACATAACACTTACATACATAGCTATCATTAAAAAACGCTTAGAAAATTATGTGCAATTTTCAACCTTTAATTACAAACAAGCACGCTTTTAACGAGGTCTTACAGATGAATATTTATTTATTTATTTATTTATTTATTTATTTATTATTCTTTTCGTTATTCAACGCCATGTTCTTCAAAGTAAATACTGACCATGTCAAATGACATGTTCTATCCTTGATCAGTCTGTTGACCAGGTTTGTGAATGCTGTCCTTCAGCATCTTAGTCGGTATGCATACTTACGAAACATACAAAATATATAAAAGTAACAGAGCAGTAATATTATTTATATTACTATTCATGTATAAATTAATTTCTTTATTTTGAGTGTGTTTTTTATTTTAATCAGTCAGCGAAATTCTTCACATGATTACGTTAGGGAAAATAGATCTTGCGTGCATTTGCATCAACAACCACGTTTCACTTCCAAGAGGCAACGGAAAACGTTAAGTTTTATAGGTGGATCAAGTTCACAGAACCAAAACAAATATTGTCCAGATTAACAACTTCTCACCAAGATATGACTGAATCATCATACCACCTCAGTCATATCTTGGTGAGAAGTCGATATTACAGTACTGGTACTTGTGCAAAACTCAGGACAAGTTGATACAACATGCTCGAAACTGTGGAGAAAAGAAATTGGAACCCTCTCCGTGGATGGTGGGATTTAGGAAACCCACAGATCGTCTACGAATTACAGGGTTTTTTTATTTCAGGGATGTCTTACTTGTTTTCCACAACGAGACCTGATAATTCCTTTGTCAGAGTTCACCACGAAAGAGTTGTACGACCATGCATATGAACGACACCAGAGTTTTACAGGTCAATGATATCAGCTGATAAAAATATGGGAACATGACAAGGATCTTCGTTTGTAAACCGATCCAGAATTTAAATGATCGCGATGTTGTGGACATAGAACCTTTGAATCCGCGTGACAATTTATTTGGAGGACGAACCAATGTATCACCTTTGTCGTACGACGTGGACGAAGTTCAAGGAGAGCAAATATAAACTGCCACACTACAGACATCGTAGTGATATGACTGAAAAATTGTTAAAGCTACGTTAAAAATCCAAATCTCTCTCTCTCTCTCTCTCTCTCTCTCTCTCTCTCTCTCTCTCAAACACACACACACACACACACACACACACACACACCTACCTTAATAATTTAATGATTCAGGTAGCTATCTCAGGCCCTCTCAGACGGCAAGGTTGTTATGACGTCAATTCTGTGTGAACCATGCCAGATGTTATATGCGGTACCTCTTGTAAGGTAACCACTGGCAAGATGGACAACGTTGGCTGATACTGGCTGGATATGAGAGATCTTCTGCTCTAGGGATGTGTGTGTGTGTGTGGGTGGGTGTGTGGGTGGGTGGGTGGGGGTGTGTGTGTGTGTAAACCCTCCCCCTCCCAAATAAAATAGAAAAAAATAGGCGGAACAATATTGAAGGAAGGAGTTCTAGTTGCCGGAGCTGACAAATGGTGTGTAATGAGAAAGTAGCCGTTGAAATGTCATTGTCACGTGTTTAGAATTCCTGTGTCACATCTTGAATCAAACTTGTTGGTGATGAAAGTTCTATTTCCATTTCCATATTTTCGAAATTTTATTTGCTGATTCACACAGCGGTGGTTGAATGTCGAGAATTCAAATTTCACACCTTGGATCAAATTATTTTTGTTGAAAGTTGATTTCATATGTCGAGATTTTACATTTTATCTGCTGAAATGTACAGTGGTGAAAGATCCAATTTCTATATCGATAATTCCAGTGTTAAAAGTTGAATAAATATTGGTTGTGTTTATATTGTCTGTCATCCATGCATTTCACTATATATATTGTTCAAGGACACTTCATTCATTTTGAATATATATATATATATATATATATATATATATATATATATATATATATATATATATATATATATATATATATATATATATATATATATATATATATATATATAACCCGTATTCGATTTTGTTTACCTGTATGGAGCGTGTCTGCTGAAGTACACGTGTTTTCTCTGCGTGTTGTAGGTCGATCGTCAAATTTTGTCCATTTTGACCTTCCATTTTGGCAGTGCCAAACCAATACTTGGCGCTGTCCTGTAACTGACAGGGCTTTGGTCGATATTTGATCTTCTCGTGTAACTGACAGTGCTTCATTCGATATTTGATGTTCTGATTTAAATATCAATACTTCGGCCAAAGTAATAGAAAATCAATTGTTGGAGTGAAATATTTTTTTTTAAAAGCAATTAGGTTCGATTCTCGACGGCAAAAGCATATCAATAACTTAAATATCATCAATCGCTCGAATATACTGTATCATTATAAATACTCGCTCAATCCCGCTTGAACATATTTCCCATGTCTGCGATTTAAGAATTCTCTAAACCATTGAAAACTCGAACCTGAAGTATGGACCCAGTGTGCTTCGACTTTTGTAAATTCTTTAAATATATCATTTTTTATTAATTATCATTAATTTTTAAAGAGAAATATACAACACTAATTAATATCAACATACACGGTATCTTATCAATTATACCATGTTAATACAATCCCTTCAACACCTTTTGAAAAGAACCAGCTTTACATTTCATATGGTATCTCTTTAGGTTCGGTCTTAAATAACTCGTGTTATAAACTTATATCACGAGACGCCAAATATTCTGAGAATTTGATTTTTAAACTTACATACTTATGTACCTAGTTGGTTAATCAATACCATGAACTCCCATAAGACATGACCCACGCCTTCGGAAAATGAGCCGAAGTTTACATTTCTTGATAATATTTGGCTTGTATTGAATGTTCATGGGGGAACAGTCTTTCGCCAAGAGATGTTTTGTGTTTCTGCACTTAGGAACCCGGTCAATGAATCTTCCATCGGTATTTTACCAGTCTTAAGTCTGTAAACAACCCAACAGGCTAATGTAACAAAATACTTGGATCCAGCTTATTGCTGTCTTCTCTCCTGGTTCAATATATAATTTGTTGATACGATCGATAATGAATCAATGAATCATTGTGAATAACAAATTTGTTCGTTAATGTTTAAAGTCATTATTAGTGGCTACAAAATTTCATCCAAACGCTATAATAATGTATCTTTCGAAACAATTTCCGAACACAACCAATAAAATATGTTAATATATAAAAAAAAAAAAAAATTCGCCTATACGTCATACTTCTTTTGTTACTAATCAATTCTTTTTTTTTAAAAAAAGGACATTGACATTTTGTAATCAAAAATAATTTATTTTCATACGTAAAACACGTATGTTGAAAGGCATAGTGTAATTTGAAAGAATACAATATTACGGAAATTTCAATCAGTTTTACAACAGTCCACACAGTGTCCTTACTAACAGAAATCTGTTTTCTTTCGTGCGTGTGTGTGTGTGTGTGTGTGTGTGTGTGTATGTGTGTGTGATCTGGATTTTTAACGTAGCTTTAACAATGATCAGTCACATCGCTACGATGTTTGCAGTGTGGCCGTTTATACTGATGTCTAGCAGACATGTAGCATGATGTCTCTCCCAATCACATTCTCCTGACACCAGGCCGACCAATCCTAGCACTAACCTCTTAATGCTAAGTGTCAAGCGAGGCAGCTGCTAGTACCATTCTTATACGTCTTTGGTTTGACTCGGCTGGGGTTCGAACCCGCGACCTTCCGCATCGGAGGCGGACGCTCAAACCACTTAGGCCACCGAAGCGGTGATATCTGTTTGCAGAGATGCAGATCTGATGACTTACTTCTTATTAAGAATCATTAACTGAAGTTAAGATGGCTGCTGTACATTAAGTTCTATTTATTTATTTATTTATTTATATTTTATTCAGTTTTTGCGTATTCTGGACAAATACCATAGAATACGGCATATCGGTTGAAGCAGTGACACCTTTCAAACATTTTTTAAAAGAAATACTTATTCAAAAAAGGAATGGCTACTTACCTTTTGAAGTCAAGAAAAAGTAAGTTAAAGATTATTCGTTGGAAAATGTTGTTTTCAATGGAAACTCACGTTAACTGGAAGCCTTTCCTACACGAGCTATTTCTAATTGTCTGCAGATTAGTGTGGGTACCATATATACTTGCTTATAAGTCAATGCAAACTGCAAACAACAAAGATCCTGATCTGCCATAGCAATGTGCCGGCAGATCAGGGTCTCTCTTGTTTGTTCTACTGATTACTTCTAACAAACAGCACAGACCCAGATTATGCGATGGCAGATCTGGGTCTGTACAGTTTGCAGTTGGACTCGTCTTATAAGTTAGTATATAAGGGTAGGGCTGATACTTGTTATATTTAAACTAACACTTTAAAAATTAAGAAAGAGTTCTTAAATGATCTGATCTGAACCCATTTACACTCGAAAACGTAATCACAACCTCGTATAAAATGATGTCGATTATTAGCGTTGATTATAATGGTTGCTTGGAACAAGATTAGAATTTCCTGCCTCACGCTTAGGACATAAAGCGAATGTCGACTGATACAACGTATGTTCAACAACAATTACACCGTATGTGAACAGCTAAATAAACAGCGATGTAATGACATACAGAACGACCGTGTGACCATAATGCGATCCATAATTGGAGACCTCGTGGTATTCGAAATTTTATGAATTAGATGTAAAATGGGACCAAAAAAATGTCTGTATTAATGGAATGAAATTCGTCCATATTACTGTGTTTAATCTTTATCGTATGTGAAATCTTGTTTATTTTTGGGGCATGAATTCGACATACATGAGATTTCTTCTTCGTTAATCACTACGTAGTATTTTCCAAAATCACAATCAATAAAGCACGCTCATTTTGGTTAGATTCTCCGTTGTTGTTATAAACAGGTTATTTATAATCATGTGACATTCTAATTTACCATGCCAGTGAACTCTGCTGTTGCATTTAAATCTTCATTGGTTTTATAAATAATATGTATGTATGTATGTATGTATGTATGTATGTATGTATGTATTTATAAATGTATGCATGTATGTATATATGTATGTATGTAGTGCCTGATTAAGGCCTTCTGGGGCCCTAAGCACTGAAAATAGTATCCCACCCCACCCCCCGCCCCATGTGAAACTCATAAATACAATATTAAAAGCTAAAACGATGGGAAAATAACATTTTGGTTTCATTCCAATTTCTCATCAACAATTACTTTGAATTTTATCTGGTGCCCATGTTGGGCTGGTGTCCTAAGCACGTGCTTAGTGAGCTAAATGGGTATTCCGGCACTGTATGCATGTATGTTCTGTTTTCCTGTGTAATTATTGTCTTGTGTTAAAATTGTTGTATACTGGGATTCTGCCACGGATGAGATGAGTGGAGACTTGTAATTATTTTTATTCACGGCAACTGCTTTTCGATGTTTCCACATGTTCAACTGCTAAAGAATCAGAAAATCTGGCGGAGAATTTAATTTCTTTGTTTTTCCTGATTGACGAATATTCACGAAATCAAATCGACCATAAAAATGGTATAATTGTACTAGGTAATTTAGTAAACGGTGGGACGCCTCAGATTTTTATCCTTACGAAATCGTCCGTTTCATCTCAAACCGATAGTATTTTCCTCCACAAATATTTCTTAATTTTACAGCATATAAAACGCTATTAAATATTGCGAATAATATACAACTCGTATTTTTATACATTTAATTTACTTAATTTTATTCTTAAATACATGACTATTTGCAACTAGTTGGCCGGTTGGTGGTATTCTGATGAGTCGTTATTACCTGCTGTTTAAACTATCACAAGGTGGTACCAATTTGTTTTATGAATCGCATCTTTATAAGAAATTGCACTTGGCTACCTTATCGTCCTTCTAATGTCAATGTCTGTTTAACCGAGGTGTAGCGTCCTCTCAAGGAAAACATATATGAAATCTATTTAAAGTGGACATAATACGTATCAATCAATATCCATATATATATATTCTTATAAAGGAGATTTAAACTAACGTACAAATTATACTGAAGTGCTTATAGCTTACCCAAACAAATTTTATATACAGTTGCTTCATTATTCTTCATGTGTCATTGTTTTGTCTTAAAATGCAATCCATTACGGAAGATTATGAAAATCGTGTTTGAAAAACATGCTTTGATACCTGAGCTGATGGTCTTTTGCATTAGAAATCTTCCCTCCTCTCCTAGATAGAAATAGCTGTCACATGCCTCTAGAAGAAAAATGTAGGTCCATGGAGTTCGACTCCCATGAGCTCGTTTTGTAAATCTAATACAGTCTTTGATGGAGTATGCCGTTTAAATGAGATCATAATGCTAGGTTTGAGATGAGTTTGGAGAGGGTTTCACTGGAAAAAAAATCAAAGCTAAACGCCTACATTCATCTGAAAGATGGCAAATTTGAATACAACTAATGAATCCAGTCTTACCACAACAACAATTGAAGGACATTAGGCATCACTGAAGAAAACGAAAGGAGTTAAATTCAGGTATTCGTGAGTGGTGTTAGATTTTCATGTTGTGTTTAAAACGCATCCGTTAAGATTTTGACATTCGCAACTTAGAGGTCAGTCATACGGATCATACCTCGAATGTATATCAATAGTTACCATTCGGACTACTTCGGCTATTTACGAAATAACAATTGATTGAGAACTTACGAATGATCCAAGTATTTTTTTTATTTTTTTTTTTTTTTGTCACTCATCGGTCAATCCTACAGTAAAGCAAATGGTATATATAACCGAGTAATCCTAATTGTTTTTTCTTCCTTTTTATGGATAATTTCCGGCGATCAATATGTATGATTTTTCTATAATTTACTGTGATGACATACATCCAAAGCATATTTTGTTTCGCAGAAATAGCCACGCTAGCGTTGAATGAGATTTTGAAAATGAAAAACAAACTGTATATCACCATTCACAGATTAGAATCACATAGATTAACATTGAAAACAATGAGAAGAAATTCGGACAGAATGGAACTGTAGTTGGATAAACCTTTGTTTGAGTATATTACTGATTTAAATGTAGAACACTATTACAAGATTTCAACAGACGGTCTTATCAAATTAGCACAAATGTCCCCAAGTGGGAGGATAAAGGAACGAAAGAAAGAAAAGAACGAAGAAAATAAAGGAATGAAAAAGAAAGAAAAAAACATTTTACCCGTTAAAAACTAACTGCTAATCTTCAATTCTTTCTGAATCTTGGCTTCGAGGAAAGTGAAATAAAACCGGATAGATGCCTCGAGTTCACGTGAGCAGAGAGAAAGAAACAGGAGTAGAGTAGGGTAATATACAAACGGTACATTGTGTTTATTTTTATGCAACATCAAAACTGTGCTCCCATTTAGAACCTTTCTTGTTAGTTCTATTAACAACCCTGAAGTACGCAAATGTTACGACAATGGATACCTCTCTCATGGCTTTCCAATTGACTCGTGCCTTTACCACAACGGATACCTCTGTCGTGGCTTTCCAATTGTCTCGTGCCTTTACCATAATGGATACCTCTCTTATGGTTTTCCAATTCTCTTGTGCCTTTACCACAATGGATACCTCTCTCGTGGCTTTCCAATTCTCTCGTGCCTTTACCACAATGGATACCTCTCTCGTGGCTTTCCAATTCTCACGTGCCTTTACCACAATGGATACCTCTCTGGTGACTTTCCAATTCTCTCGTGCCTTTACCACAATGGATACCTCTCTCGTGACTTTCCAATTCTCTCGTGCCTTTACCACAATGGATACCTCTCTGGTGACTTTCCAATTCTCTCGTGCCTTTACCACAATGGATACCTCTCTCGTGACTTTCCAGTTGCCTCGTGCCTTTACCACAATGGATACCTCTCTCGTGACTTTCCAATTGTCTCGTGCCTTTACAACAATGGATACTTCTCTCGTGGCTTTCCAATTGACTCGTGCCTTTACCACAATGGATGCTTCTCTCGTGGCTTTCCAATTGTCTCGTGCCTTTACAACAATGGATACCTCTCTCGTGGCTTTCCACTTGTCTTGTGCCTTTACCACATCAATATCTATTCTGGGGATCATATGGCATATAATTGTTATAAAATAGTATATTAAGTGTTTTGAAAGAAGTATTAATTCCATTCGTCATTTATGCAACACGAACATTTTGCCAGAGAGAGAGAGAGAGAGAGAGAGAGAGAGAGAGAGAGAGAGAGAGAGAGAGAGAGAGAGAATGCGTTGATTAAAGGGCTATAACTTCATACCTTTGGGTCTTTTTAAATAGTACAACGTATGTTGCAATACAATTACATTGTCTTGTGGACAGCAAAAAAATGTTTATCACTAAAGATGAATATGAAGTGATGTAATGCAGCATTAGAAATTTTCTTTTCTTAATTTACATTTTATTCATGACATATAAACAAAAGAATTGAGCAGTAACGACATAAACACAGACAAGTGGGCATGTTTCTTTTGCATTGATTAATGTCATCTTTGTTGCTATTGTTGTTTTGCTGTTCATTTAGGAGAAGGGAGCAAACAACTTACATAAAAACAACAAAATATGGAATAAGTCAAATAATGGTGAAATGGCACACTCCTATTTTTTATCATTATAAATGGCTTTCCCTTGAGTGTTTATTTTCAGTAACAACCCAGTTTAATCGATAATATCTATAAATTATATAATGATCAAGTTATGGAAGAATCATCCAAATATAAATATCTGGCCAACTGCCTATCGGGCTGCTACAGACCAAAGCATAGGCAACATGCCAGTTCAAGATTCCATTCGACGGGTTCTTTAGTACAGAGTACAAACATGTTTTTACATACGAAAGCTTCACATTAATCATGAAAAATATCGATAAGAAATATAAATATATAGTCACCATGGGAGACGGGGTCAGACCATATTCGGGTTTATGACACGATCACGATGTTTTGTTTATTAATATGAATTCGTTTTGGATCAGAAGATCATATAATGTTTTGCTACTAACAATTAACGATTAAAACCTCAGATCTAACTAATGTTCAAAACCATAAACACCTTCTTCTTGAGTAAAGCAATTTCTTCTTCATGTTTCAATTAATACGACACACAAGACATCGTTCGCTCCGTTTAGAAGACATAAACGGAAGAGTATAAACGGAGTCTACCTTCAGAGCCCTGGTAAGAAAAAGACAACTTAAGTTTTATATTAATTTCTCAGGTACAGGGTTACTGGTCTTATGAAGATTATGTCAAAGGTCATTTCCCTTTCAGGAAAAAAAAAAAAAAAAACACAAAATCCGATCCCATTCCTTCTTTGAGTCTATTAATTGTGACACTGCAGTTTTAACGGTTCACCTTCATCCGAAATCGGCCTAATTCGAACATATGATACAGTGTATTATTTAATAATTTTTACACTGATGCTAATGCTAATTGCAAATTGTTTTCTTAAAACTTGACCAGGAGCTTGCTTGGATAAAGAGCACATTTCTTTCTCAGAATGGTCTATTTTATTTTTGCCCTAGTCACATGAAATTTGTTCCTGTCCGTGTAACCATATGTAATCTGATATATCCATTATCTACATCTTTTCTATTAATCTTTCTCACCTGGCTCTGTATTTTTTTGGTCAGAAATGTTCTTCAGGTGTATTACTTGCATTAATCTAGCAGTGATTGTATTGTTGGTCTATTATAAAAAAAAACTTATTATAAAAAAGAGTAGCCTAATAACTAAAGGCTTGTTAACATTTTCATCTCAAACATGGAAGGATACCTAATGATGACCTGGTATGTACATCGTGACAATCTGCTCATTTTTCTTGGACAAAAACGCATTTTATGCATACGGTTTCCATACAGGTAAAAAATTTCAGCTGTTCGTACTTGGGAAAGAAGCTTAGTTTCTATTTCCCCATCATGATATAATCAATAAT
>JAECUM010043198.1:0-20122 GCA_016617855.1 Megalonaias nervosa
AAAAAAAAAAAAAAAAAAAAAACATTACTATTATAAAGCACACTGACGAACGTAAGACCAGGGGACAGAACAACAACCTACAACTACAATCAGGCAGAGAAAGGAGGATGAACTACCTACACCATACGAGGGGACAAGGACTAAACTACAAATGAAGATAACCTTTTTTCATCATGCTGACAGAATGGTCATACAGAAGAGATATGTTGACCTCAAAAATTGCCACCAAAACCCTACAGCAAAGATGCATAACCAGGTCTACAGAAAAGATGTATAACTATCCCCTACAGAAAAGATGTATAACCAGTCCCTACAGAAAAGATGTATAACGAGCAACAAAGCAAGGAGCAGTCCAGGAAGCACTACCTGCTGCCCCACAATCCCAAGCCTCCCCCCACACACATACACACACATACCCACAATAACACCCAAGCTGGAAACAATAAAACAGGTGCTAGGGAAGTTATACTAGTAATACCTGGGTGGGATCCTGATCTGGACAAGCATATGTCTAGCAAAGACTTCCCACCATGTTCCCGGCGGAAGGGTGTTGGCATCGAATCAAAGGCAAGGGACAGTCCAGGAAACACCCAACCTGCTGTCCCACAACCCCCCCTACCCGACACTGACAAACTCAAAGGCAAGGGACAGTCCCAGGCGGCTCAGCCTGCTGTCCCACAATTCCCCCACCCAGACACGGACAAACTCAAAGGCAAGGGTCAGTCCAGGCGGCTCTGCCTGCTGTCCCACAAATCAACCAAAGGTCTACATTTTCATAACGGTAGACCGACTCCACATAAACTTGATCCATTAGGAAGGCGGCGCAAAAACATTCAACCAATAATACCTAAGCGGTGCTAAATTGTAGGATGACATACATCCAGCAGATTGGTAACATTTAGACCCATATAAGTACGCAAAGTACGCAAAATTCAAATATAAAATATATTCTAAATTCACAACCCTACAAGATTGCACAAATTGCACAGGTGGCTAACACAGCATTGGCATAGGGACGTCCCTAGGCACAACTGGACATAATTACGAATAAGTCTGCCCTGCTGAAATAAAGCAGGTTGGGCTTCGTCTTTGATGACGTGGTGGCGGGGGAGGGTGCCGCGGTGGGAGACCTTGTCGTGGGTCTGCTTTTTGGGGGCGATGTAGTACGTCTACTTTATATAAGGGGATATGAGGGCACCATGCTCATACCCCAGATAACTAAGGCACAGGAAAGGCCCAGCCTAGGGCCAAGCGCCCCCTTAAGGGGACTGTCGCCCAGCCTAGGGCCACAACCAGTCGCAAAAGCACAGAGTGCACACGCGACTATAATCCGAATAATCTGGCTACCCCATATTTGGCCGTGTGGTGTGAAGAGGACGGACGTGTGCCAAGCTGCTCTCACTTTCAACAAATTTCTTGGATTTATATTTCAAGAAACTTCAAGAAAAGTGAGGAAAAAACAACAAAACAGATGAAAAAGGATATTCACACAGGATTTATTCCAGGTTTTTGCCGAAATTGTGATCCCAGGACAAAAAACAGCAATCAACACTAAGAAGCACATGGCCGCAGCTACAGGGGGTCACAACTCAGAACAAAGGAACAAAGGAAACTGACCATGGACTGGACAGACTACACCGCGCACACATCGCATAAGGTAAAGAAAGCATTTTACAAATACAATCACAACTAAAAATATAATTAGAATACAATTACAATTACAAAACTTTTCCATGAATTACATTTATTTAATTTAATTAAAGAAAGGTAGTGGATCGTACTAGTTTAAAAACTTTTCCATGATTTACATTAATTTAATTTAATTAAAGAGAGGTAGTTGATCGTACTAGTTTAAACACCATTCAATCAATAAAATGTGCCCTTACTTTAAACGACAATAAAGTTTAACATAAAGGACCATATATCAATACCAATCTATTAACATTTTAACCCTATAAAGTTATCCCTACACATAACCCGTCATAGTAAAATCGAATAATAACACCGTTTTAATCCCTAGCATGCATTCTACAATTACAAATTACAATAAAATAGGGCCTTGCCTTAAACGACAATAATTCTTAATACATTCTTATAAATTCTGTACATCTATGACATGAAAAAGGATTGAAATCTCCAAAGTCCAACAACCAATCAAATTATTCCAACCACATAGGACTGTAACATTATACAGCACTCAGTACTGAAGTAGGCTTATCTCGCTAGCCAACCGTATATGCCCATAAATGAATCATTCTATTACTGACATACCACTCACTACTAGACCGCTGTATGAATTCAGCTATATCGAAGTATACGGTATGGAATTTCAGGTTTCCCACACTAAAGTACATGTCGTAGAACAGCGCTAAGGGCGTACTAAAACAACCTTATAGAGGAGATATTGGCCATAAGATTAAGGAATATATACGGTCAAATCTGAACGAAAAATAAACTATACATTAAGATACACTAAGTTAATAACATCAATAACACACTGACGCACACTAATAGACAGAACAAACACCATGACTGAACAGCACCATGATAAGGAAGGAGAAACAGCAACGAAGAAAAGAAACAGCATGAAACGTTGCAGCAAATAATGAAGAAAACAAACCAAGAAAGGAAATAAAAGAATACAGATAACAAAAGAAAGCAGAAATAAAGAAGATCCAAAATAGAGCCGACCAGGAGAGAGAAGAAGGAGCAGAAAAGATGTAAATAACTACCGAAATCCACAATTTGCCATACAGAAAAGATATAACTAGCCAAATTGCCTACACAGAAAAGATGTATATAACTATTCAGCCAAATTTGCCAGACAAACATCAAAGTAAGGGGTAGTCCAGGAAGCTCTACCTGCTATCCCACAAAACCCCAGTACATGTATCGAATCAAAGGTAAGGGACAGTCCAGGACACCCCCCTCCGGACACCCCCCTGCTGTCCCATAACCCCCCCCCCCGGACACGGACAAGCTCAAAGGCAAGGGACAGTCCAGGCGGCTCTGCCTGCTGACCCACAAAAAACAACTAAAGTCTTCACTTTCGTTTTTGAAGACCACCACAATGCAAACATGATCTTTTTGGACGGCGACTCAAAATCGGCAACCAAAAATATCCAAGCGGTGCTAAAATTTAACGGATGACTCACATCCAGCGGATTGGAAAACCTTTTGGCCAATATAAGTACGCTAAGTACGCAAAATTCCAACACAAGAATATCTTCTAAATTCACAACTCTGTAACATTTGATCAATTGCACAGGTGGCTCACACAATGTTGGTATAAGGACACCAGTAGGCACAACTGGAAAGGATTTGACCAACAATCTGCTCGGCTGAGATAAAGCAGGGCGGATTGATCTTTGGTGGCGGGTGGGGTGGGGGATGCGGCCGGGGTGGGAGACCTGGTGGTGGGTCTGCCGTTTGGGAGCGAGGTAGGTACGTCCATATTGATAGGATAACGAGGCAAAATGCAGAAGGGCCCAGCTCGGGGCCTAACTGCAAAAAGGTCCAGCTCAGGACCAAGCGCCCCCTTAAGGGGACTGTCGCCCAGCCTAGGGCCACAACCAGTCGCAAAAGCACAGAGTGCATACGCGACTATAATCCGAATCTGGCTACCCACGTTGACTTGTCAACACCTATCAAGATGGAAGTATTTAACTAATTAAAAGACAGTTGGTATTTAATGATGGATGGATCATACGTACTGGATAGACTTGAAAAGGAATGGAGGTTCCCAGGCAGCCAAGACTTAGTGACCAGACTGAAAGTAGCTAGTTTTGAATTACAAGGAATGATAGTGGAGGAAGCGGAGAAGTTGAGAGGCTTCATACAACTTAAATATGTAAGAGTGGGAACTTTGAAACAGGTGATTGATATTGTTATAGAAGTCAGATGTTATTTGGAAGACATATTCAATTTAACTCAGTGGCCTTCTGTCAAAAAAGGCTTAGACGGTTTAAAGAAAGGAGAAGAGATTATGAAAAAAGTAATGGGAGAAGAGGTGAAGAAAATAAAAGAGATATGGACAAAAGAGAGAAGGGAGAAGGAAAACCAAAAAAAGAAAGAGGACTTTGAAAGACTGAACATTAACTGGACGAAAATACAGAAAAAATTTAGAGACATGGGACATTCAGACTGGATTCCACACGAAGAAAAGAAAAAGACGAAGAAAGGAATCATTGGAAAATTAAGAAGCTGGTGGAAGAACTGGAGACAATAGAAGCAAAAACCAAAGGCCCTTTTCAGGGCCACTCCACTGCCTCGAAAAGATTTATTCTTTCTTGCCTAAATATCTTTTTATTCGATTTTATAATTTATATTTAACTCCCTAAAACATTATTCTCTTACCTAAAAAATTTTTAGTCGATTGTATAATTTGTGTAGAATAGATTGATGTTCATCAATCTATGGAAAAAACGAATATATAAAACATACTCTACTATCCACTGATATGAACGCAAATGCATAACACTTTGTATAGAAATGAAACAGGTGGCATGACGTCACAGTACTTGCTACATTGTTGCAAATGTCCAGTACCGTGACGTCATATTGACCCATGGTGTGCTAGTCGCTATACAAAATTCCCATTGTCCGTAGACGTACCCAGGGTGATATTTTGTCCGTAGAAATCTTCTCCGTAGACGTACCCAGGGTCATATTTTGTCCATAGAAATCGTGTCCGTAGACGTGCCCGGGGGGGGGGGGGACTGTAATGTATTTTCCCATTGTCTGTAGGGTACCCCACTATACTACTATGGTATCATGACATTGTTTATTCATTATTTCAATGATGGAAAGGAAAATGACGCATGGTTGAACAACGTTTACATTGCCATGACAGTTATCGGACTCGACAAAAACAATGATGATTATGTAGAGACCACTGGCTAGTTTATAATATTTCACATGGACGAATCCGACAATGCAGATCATAAAATTTATACAACTCCGCGACTTCAAAATAATGTAGATGTAGAAAACGTGATCATCAACGCCAACCCAGTTTTCAACCTTGGATTTTTTTCAGCGTAGATTGCAACTTCACGGAGATACGTTGTTGTTTTCGTGCTCGATTCCTCTCAGTCATATATTTGGGTTTTGCAGAAATGTTCTCAAAGTTATTTTCAGACCCAAACACACAGTTACATTATGCATATAAACCCACTGACAATGTTGCAATTTAATATCATGGAGGTGATGCCGGCAAAGTTGTGTTGTTGAAATTATCATTATGGATGCCTGTGATAATTCCTTCAGTGACTGCAGAAACACGTTTTTTTTTTGGGGGGGGGGTGTCGTTTATGAGTTCTGGGAATACATCACTGCTTACCACAGACTCATATCAAGGCAATATTCAGCATTTGTCATGGCAAACAAATACCCGTCAAGTTATTAGCGCACCAACATATGTGTTCATGGCATTTCAAACAATAACTCGATCGTGCGGTGGACAGGATGTAAATCAAATGATATTTGACAAGTTTGGGGTGTCTGAAGTTTCTGTACGGTTAAATGGTTAACAGGAATCTTTGGAAAACATTTTCTTGACTTCACAAACAATCCTGTGCATATCACCAGCTGTGGTCGTTCATGGGCCGATATCAAAACGTTGACACAGATCTGCAGATTTCCCAGAAAGACTTTACTACGCTGTACCCGATTTATTACTTTTTGTTGGAACACCTGGACCTACACAAACAGTCTGTGGTTGACATGCATTTTCATGTTCGTGTAACTGGGCCCATACACGCCGCTCATAAGGTTGGTCTTAACCCAAAGCAGCTTGCGAAAATAAAGAACGCAATACGAAGCGATTGCGGGGTAACACTGAGGCTCCCATAGGCACAGGTAACTGGAAATAACTCCTTATGATTCATCCAAACACATCTTAATTAACTAAATCGGCCAAACAAAAGAACACCTCCCTCACATTAAAGCTATTCAAGTCAGATTTGATACAAATACAAATGACCGGTGGAATTTTTCCATTATTCGTGGCCATTCCAGTGTTGTTAGCGACTGCTGCTCCTAAGGTTGCAAAAGCGGCTGCATTAGGAGTAGTCAGAACCGCATCCGGAACGGCTTTAAAAAAGGATTTGGGTTTCAAAAAAATCTACGATTTTCGTCTCGTAAACGGATAAGAAAGGAAATGGTCTTCGATCACCTCATACGGCTCGCAGAATACCATCAGTAAGAGGTCTTCGACTACCATGTACGACTCGCAAAAGTTTGCGTCATTAACCAGTATTAACTTGTTTGCAATGGTAAATCCATTCAAGCATTTTTGAGGTGTCTTTATGCGGGATGAACTTGCCTCGATGATTCCCCCGCACAAAAGAAACCGATATTGTTAACGTGGATTCATCAACAGGACCTGGCACTCATTAGGTTAAATGGTACCCCTCGACATCTTTTGTATTTTGACTTGTAAGGGCTAGCATCACCACTTGAAGTTGCTGTTATTTAACCCGAGATGGCAGCATTGGACGACAAAGTCGTCTACCACGTTTTTGGTAAACTCTGCCATTAGAGACTCAATTGAACGGGCGAATATGAAATGATCTTGTTGTTGAAGCGTTGCGTGTGCTAGCTGGAAGCACAGCTTCCTAAGTAACAACACCACGCGTACTTGCTGATTTTTCATTGTCACTTAGAAAGTACGTTTAATAAGATCCCATGTTAAGAACAATAGTGTTCCATTGTTAAAATCAAGCCATGAATTCCTTTTTTAGAAAGAAATGGAAGATTCATCCTCGAAGGACATCAGTGATACTAAACATTATCCATGGCAAAATTTATAACGGGTCCCTTGGAAAATGGTGGACGGACCTCCATCGTTAGTACGAGCATAGGATACTTAACTCCCCACCAAATCATAATCTTATTGAAATGTCTCACTTACAGCAAGAGTTACAGTTTTTTGGTGGGTCGATGAAACTTGTCGGAAACGGAAAAATAGGAAAGATACGCATACTGATTAATTATTGCAACATTTCCAAACATTTCACCAGAAAGCTGTAGACCAGACAACCAAACCCATTCTATATGTCCTAAAGAATATGATAACCAACGAAAATAACAGCCACACGACAACAACCACACCCATTGGTACAAACTTTTCCCTGAAAGACAATGTTTTATGAAGGAATTCGGACAAGAAATCGTCCCCAAAGAGAGTACTTTTCCCCAGCGCGTTCTCAAGAATCAGCCTCACATTTTCTACGATGAACAGTATCGTTTAGCATGCCAAGGAAAACCTATTCCCAGATCCAATGTTAGAGATTTAATTACCGATACTCTTTGATATCGTCAACAATTTCAGCCTGTTCGATAGCTAAAAATCCTCTTCAAGACTGAGCGAAAACAACGTGCCTCAAAATGCAGAAGCCAATCCGCAACATTGGCAATGGATTTAATATCATCAAAGCTTATAATGGGAGAGGGCAAGGAACACGAGAAAGAGGAAATGTAGAAAGAAGAAGAAGATGGGGAAATGTTTAAAGCTCTAACTGCTAAACACCTCTGTCAAAGTCGACATCCAATTTTGCAACCACGTCGACACTGATTCAACCAGAAATGAAGGCCTGAATAACTCAATCCACATCAGAAGCCGAAAAGAAGAAAGAGAAGAAAGAAATTGAAAAAAACTAATCAATGTGTTCTTCATCATCGTCGACCACAGTGCTCGTCGCACACGCAAGACACCGTAACAATTATTGCCACAAGAACAGCATCGAAAGTTGGCTGATTTATTCAGAAGCATGGGCACACTGCTGACTGGCATTTACTACAGCCGTGCACATTCTCTGGCTACGGAGGAGTTCAACCATTGTAACATGCTGTAAAAGCAAAGCTCAAAAGTGTACTCCTTCGCAACGTACGTCATTGGTTACACGAACAATAAACAAACGTTACATAAACCCATTCAAAACAAACGTACGAGATTTCAGACTGTGATAGCCCGTATAAATCATCAATGGCAAGCTTTTTGGGTTGATGTTCCAAATACGAATTCGCACAATTGAGGTTGCAAGTTATTGTTTTGTATAACTGACGTGTTTTCAAAATCTGCTTAGATTGTACGTCTCAGATCCAAAACAGGTTATCAGTTAGTATGAGAGTTAAAGTTGTGTTGAAACAAAGTTGCCGGCGCAGAAAAATACATCCAATCTGTTCACTTTGCGAACTGCGACTGAAGCCGATTCGAAGCTAAGGCGATAAAAAATATTTCTTAGCCAGTGAAATTACTTATAATAAATGCCGAAATGTTTTGTTCTAGACTCAAGGTAGACAGTGTGGCAAAATAATGCCTATCAACTGGCTTTTTACGACTGCAGTGCAGTCAGACTAGTGTGATTTTTCAATCATGTTATGAATTCGTTTACTGTAACATTTTTCTCGCCACACAGAATTCTGAAATGTAACATTATTGGTTCCCTTTTTGCAACTGACAATGTTTTATACTTAGACGTTTAGACATATACACACATGATTAGAGAGAGAAGGGCTACAATATTTAGTGGCTAATGAATTTTGGGGTTTGTATGAAGTTAAAATTGCAGGAAAAGTTACAAATATGTGTGATTTGGAACATCGGATAGAACGTTTTCTTGTAACACATCCTAAGTTAAGAGTCTGTGCAAGTTTCAAAATTAAAGTCACTTAACTCTCTATTGCTTGTAAAAATTTCGACTTCGGCAAATTTTAAATTTTAAGAATAGCAAGTTATTATCACAAACAGAGGTAGAAGCAGTGTTGTGACAGTTCTTGTTTGCAAAAATCCAGTAAACTTTTATTATGCGTTGAGTGAAAAGCGCGAGACAAAAGGAGAGAACATTTATTGTTAGTGCGTGCGTGTTGTCTGTCTTTCTGAGAAGAAAAAGGGAAAAACTTTGCAGTTGTTAGTGATTATGTTTCCATATTCTTTTTCGTTTCCATAATTTCGTTCTGTGTGGATTTCGTTATGCCCTCGATTTCAGAAACTGATGTGAACCTTACTACCTCGCGTTAGCCATGATTGCATCGGTATCAAATCGCCCTCATTTCTTACTCGAGGGACATAACCCCTGCTTGTATGTGTTTTTCTTTACAGTACTAATGTGTGTTCTTAATCTATATTATTGTGCGAGTCTTTTCCCTATTTCTTTTGTTCATGTGTGTTGTTCCTTTGAGTAATCTCTCCAGGTATTACTCATTTATTATATAAACATACACACATCTGTATATGAATTAGCAGTGGGTATTTTAATTCTCCTGAATATGTGTCGATACTTTTATCAGAAATGTCCGTTAATTTATTATTTATATATTATATTGTTTTTCATATTAATGATATACAGTAAGTTAACTTGTTCTATTTTTCAATACTTTTTAATAATACTTGACTAAATTTCCTCTCTTTCACTCAGATACAGATTGCGTTCCAGGAATAGAAGTGGGTTTTTTTTCTTTTAAATTGACCGTTTTTGGCAATTAAAACATAAAGGGAATTATCTTTATAATTTTTTATAATTCTCCTGTCAGCCATGCGTTATTTAGATACAAGAATGTTTTATGTAATCTATTTTTATTTTTTTATTGCCCCCCCCCCCCTCGCTTTTTCATATTTCTGGTCATTTCAACTCTGGCAATTTAATTTCTGTTGTTTCCTTATTTTTGTTGTTTTTTTCTGTGTGGGGTTTTGGTGGTCTGTCTATGTTTCTGATTATTTTATATATCTCTTGCACGGTTGTAGTTTTCCATATTTCTTTTTCTCTCAGTTCTACGATCACTTCCTTATATATGTCGTGCATGTATTTCAATACATAATCTATTGCCATGGTAAATTTCTGGCTTAATTTTTGAACAATATTTAAGACAATATATGTATTACTTAGCCCATGGTAAATAAATATTGTCTTCAATTTTGTTTATTTTGTTTAGTAATATGGCCTTCGTTTCTAGCTTTATATCTGCTATATCAAAGCTTCCATATTTTTATCTCATTAGCGTTTCTTCATTAACATGTTTATTCCCTCCTAAAAGAAGTCTATCACAATTTGTTCTATTTCATTTTATATTGCTTTAGTGAAGTTTTTAGTATTTAAGACACGCCATACATGACTATATACATATATATTTATTTATTACCTGTATTTGTTTTTATTCGACTGAGATTTTTATTTTTCCATATATTCTTCTATACATATATATTTTATTTTATTTTGGATAGAAGATGTTGGCAATTTTTATTTCGTTCATCTTTGCCATAGTAGATGCCTACAGTTTTGTTTTTTTTTTAACCGTGTTTTAGATATTTTAGGAGGAAAATCAGGGTGGTTCCCCCCTCCAGTTCCCTATTAATAGTATCTCCGTTTTATTTCGATCCTATTGTCTGAAACTAAATAACAGAAAAGAGCGAAACCCAACAAGTTTTGCAAAATTAAACAAATAATTTATTTCCCTAGAATACGAAGTGAAAATTTAAATAGAGTTTACAGTATTGTAAATTAAATCCCAAATAGTCTTAAACTTTTTATCAAAATCTAAATGTATAAAGTTTCAATTGAATTCCAGTGGTATTCAAAATAAGATCAACACTGAATGTGTTGATATGCCTGTCGTTTCGAACGTGGTATTGAGCCAGTGGCCTTAAGGATGATGATGTGCTTACAGTCTTTTGATATATCACAATAATATAATCAAAAAATGCTCTTTTCTGAATTCACTATAATTCCAAATTATTGTTCCAATCCAAGAATGTTATTGATGAGCACTTTGTATTTCCAGTGAATAATAATATGAATAAATAATTCCAGCCAAATGAAATGCTGAACATAACAATAAGACTGATTCTTCTTCAAAATGTTAAGACAAGACAGTGTAATTTCTTAAGTAAGCAACATTATATGAAAAGCTAATATACAGATATAGAACCAGGATGAGGGTCAAAACTTTATTACTAGAACATTCCAAATTGTCAACAAGACAGGGTCTATTACTAAAATTATAATAAAGAACAAGGGAAACATCGAGTACAACAGCTTTTTTCCACGGGGGAATTCCATTGCAATAGACTAAGATTAAGATAAATATGTTGACCTCCATGGACAATGATCCTAATATTTAATCTATTCTCACAAATAAATAATAGCTATGGTTTATGTTGTATACAAAATCATTTTCCCTAGTCAGGTTCACAGTTAATTTGACTTTGGACAAGGTCAGGTACAAAATAAAAATATATAACATATAACAAATTATACTATATATATATATATATATATATATATATATATATATATATATATATATATATATATATATATATATATATATATATATATATATATATATATATATATATATATATATATATATACTTCATATTTTTTTGTAGATGCATAAATAAAAATTTGTCTGACATTTTTAAAAAAACTCATTCATCGGCATGTTGTTATCTCCCATGTTTGTTATTTTTATTCCATGAATGCTATTCTTATTTCTTATTGGGATACTTTACACTATTATTTTTATAACATCATTGATAAAACACATCCTTGCCTTACTGATCGTTCTATCTTAAATGTTTAGTAAAGGCCCCGTTCAAATGAACTTTGGAGTGTATATTATTACGATATATTATTTCAACCCACTTGCAATAGTTTTTAGCAAAACCAAATGTATTTTCCTATCTACATAATTCTGTGCCGTCATATCAAACGCCTTTTCTTGGTTGTTTAAAATCATTGCATCATATTTTCCACTCGCTTAGTCTAGTATACATTTTATTGACAGTGCATTGGTTCTGAAGCGGCTTCAGATACTAAGAATTCTAACGTCCTTGCATCCTTTTACCGTTTATTTTTTTTTTACATTACACTATTCAAGCAAATATGTCGTTCATTTAAGTACCGATTTTTTATCAAGTGTCTATTAACAATTATGAAGTTTTCTAAGATTTAATTTTCAGAATGAGACAGTGTTAAATACTTTATCTGATAATTTTTAATTTATTTCATTCTTTTTTAACATGTAGACAATAATATTATGGTTAGTTGCGCAATAACGTCGTTTACAACTACTAGTTAGGGGGAAGTAACTCATAAAAGCAGAATAAATACGTTCAAAGATTTATCTCCATTTAACTATTTTTAACAACATAAAGAAACTGAAATTTTTATTTTCGTTGTGCTGAATGTTCAATCGATAAATTGGAGTGTGACCTAGTAAACGGAGTGTGATCGTTGTGCTGAATGTTCAATCGATAAATTGGAGTGTGACCTAGTAAACGGAGTGTGATCGTTGTGCTGAATGTTCAATCGATAAATTGGAGTGTGACCTAGTAAATGGAGTGTGATCGTTGTGCTGAATGTTCAATCGATAAATTGGAGTGTGACCTAGTAAATGGAGTGTGATCGTTGTGCTTTAGAAACTTACAAGTGTGCTGATTGTTCCTTTGAAACATCCTCATACCCCTTCACGAGATGGTAATATTAACTTTTTCGAAAGTTGTATGTTGGTGTACTCCTAATGTTCTCCATGTTTCTTAAGATGTTCTTCCTTTGGAACATCACACATATTTTAGAAAAATAGTACAAGATGAGCTCCTTATGTTCTTTATGTTTTCTTACCCCTACACGAGACGGTAAGACAAATTTGGGAAAATAAGACAAGGTGTGGCGATTCTGTCATATTCAAACTGCACCAATTTTGACTCCGTACAAATAACTATTTTTAGGTCGATTTGCTGATTTTGTTTCTATTAAAATTCCCTCATCCTCCTCTTTATTCCACCTTGAACATTTCTTTGTTCACAATACTACATACTTAAATATAAATTGCATGAGTAGAATGTCAATTATGTGGAAATTCAGGACAAATTTAAGGTATTCTAGATTATAATATGAAACAGGACACAAAAAACCCAAATAAATTCTTAGTTTATTTATTTGGGGTTTTTTTTTCTCTGACGATCGAATGATTTTGCACAACTAAAGATTCACATTGTAGTTTAATAATATGCACTGAGCATCTTTAAATACAACTTTGTGTCATTCTGGAATCATACATTGCATACAGACATCTGAGGAATATATCATGCATTTAGAATATACATTACTAAGGAAATTCTGTGGAAAGATGGAAGCTTAACTTAAGGGTAATTCCAAATTAGATGTATTGACCTATGTGTGTGTGCACGCGCGTGTGCGTGTGAGTGCGTGTTGTGTGTGTATACGTGTGTGTGCGCGCGCCTGCGTGCTACGTGTGTGTGTGTGTGTGTGTGTGTGTGTGTGTGTGTGTGTGTGTGTGTGTGTGTGTGTGTGTGTGTGTGTGTGTGTGTGTGTGTGTGTGTGTGTTACGACCTCATTAACATAGATAATTAATACAGCGAACGACTATGTATAATACAACGATTGTGAGGTTAACAGTCTAAAGTTAGAAATAAAACGAAAGAGATAGCCATGACAAGTAGCTTGGTATATCGAACAATGTGATTTTAATGTTGGCCAAAAACAAGATTCCATGCTAAACCGTCAACCACTGAATCTTTATTCTCACCATTGATTTAGGAATGGGCAGGAATATTTTATGTCGTGACTGCTTGATTGAGATAATTGTTCTTTATGGACTGCCCCAAAAAGTGTAATGGTGACGATCAAAATGGCGATGATAACAATGTGATGAGTTTGTCGACGACGATTATTATTATTATTGTTGTTGTTGTTGTTGTTGTTGTTGTTGTTGTTGTTGTTGTTGTTGTTGTTATTATTATTATTATTATTATTATTATTATTATTATTATTATTATTAATGTTTCTTGTTGTCGTTGTTGTTGTTGTTGTTGTTTTTATGGCGTAACTTCAGTGCCGTGCTTACATAATCACATATAGTCATCATATATGGCACAATATTTATGAAAGCAGTTTGCCATAAAATTACACACCCATCAAATTTTGTTTGTTTCTTTGTTTTTTCAATCACTTTTCTGGGAGATAGCGTCTTCTTTATCTTATGAGTGAAAACAAAAACACACATATACAAAGACGAGCGGTCAAAAAACGGTCGAAAAATTTAGTTTGGAGTTTTTAAATGTGCTAGGATTCAGCTAATTTAAAATAGAAGGCTTGTTGCCAATTTCTGTGCCCTGTGATTTTCCCACCACACAATATTCCATAGAGAGTATATTAAGTTCTCATTGTCCTTCAGCCTGTCTTAAAAGATCTGTTCTTCATATTTGATCTTCAACATTTTCAGTGAAAATATTTTCTAAGTTATGATCCCTATTCCAGCTAGAAGTTCGACAAAGAATCACCAGTTTCGTTTCCTTTTTTATAACTTGTGTAAATACTTCATGAATTGAAAATATGTCTGGTATGGGACTTTATATGTGAAAAGCATCACGAACAGCAGTATTGATTTTTAGTCCAAATATTTTACATGCTATAGAACTAATCCCTCGGGTTGTGGTATAAAGAATTGTTTTTGATACTACAGTTAAACTTGATTTAAGAGATTAACTGTATTAAGCAAATCCCCTGTTTTCCTTGGTCCTTTACACCAAACCATTGCAGAAATAAACTTCTGATGAGCACAGACGTGTATATAGAGGATATTTTTTTTTAATTTCTGAGGATGGGATACTTACGACAGGGGTGGGTGGGGAGTTGCTCTTCTACCAAATGATATTGTTCTACTAATCAAACCGTACAGCCAGTCATCCCTACCCATCCCATACAGCAATCGACCCATCCATTACCAAACCTTGACATACCTCGTAGATATACAGACATAAATTTGCAAAATATTGAAAGTTAACAAATACACTCTGAACCAATTTTTAAATTAAAACATATTTGCTATACAATATCGCACCAAATTTAAGAATAAATTCACATAAAAATTTACTCGTTATGAAATTTGCATACTGTGCAAGTTAACTTTGACATTTGCCCCGATATAATAAATCGCTGCCATAGCAAATTTACATGACACAGCCAATAACGTTTTAAAGGTGCTGTTTAAACCAACAAGGTAACTAATGCCAGTGTTTTGAATATCTCTACAAGGTCTCTTGTAGAGTATTTCTTATTTAAAAGCTTTTTCATTTCTCTTTCATAGAAATTGTTTTCAAGAAACCATAATCATCACACACACACACACACACACACAACATTACGCAAATTTATTCCAACCGTGCAACTTGACAGAAGGGGATGGATGGGTATAAGATGTGAAAATAAGTTTTCAACTCATTTGAGCGCATATTAGTAAAAGAAATGCCATCATGTTTTATCTAAGAATTCATTTGTAATTGTATATATAAGCAATGAGAAATAAATCAAAGGGTTTTGATAAATTGAATTTTATTATGTCAAATACACATATACAAAGTTTGTTGAATACCTTTTCAATTTTATACAGCAATATTTACATAGCAAAATATACTTTACAGTGTTTATATCATACCACGATAATATTAATTAGAAACAGTTAAGAACTGTTTAACTTATAAAAACTCGTATCACTTATAATGAATTTCCTTTTTACGTTCATATAAGACTACAAAATGACAGATAATATGTGATAAGGTCATAAAAAATAGTTCACATTGAACTGAGCTGCAAGTTTCATAATATTTCATTCGTGTGTCTGTCCAATAATGCTAATGAAGTGTTAGTGGACAGGGCAGTGGTAATTGTATTCTGGCAAGTATATGAAGAGAATGTAGTGAAATGGATTATGCTACAATAGGTAAAATTAAGCTCTTTCAAATTAAAGTATAAGTATTTCTGTGAGTGTGTGTGTGTGTGAATATTTTGTTACCTTTGATAAGTGTATGACACATTAGTGTCCTCAAGACTTTTATTGTCAAGAGCTTGGTATATATATCTGGTATGTTATACTTTATTGTCAAGAGCTTGGTATATGTTTGGAATATATGTTATACCTAAGTGCTGTTTAAAACATGGTCATTCCTTAATGCGTCTGGAATGTCAGTTAAATTTTCGGAGAAAAAAAAACCATTACTTGTAAAATATTATACAGATTTGACTCACACAGCATCAAAAAATAATTTGATACTATTTTACTGAGAACAGGAAACTAATGACTTGTAAAAATCATCATTCTAAGATAAACCTTTCTGGTTATTTTTATTTTTTATAAAAATGTATATAAAAGTTATTATGCTTTAATAAAAGCCCGTGTTAATTCATATGAATTTGAGCTTTAAATTTCAGATATTAGTATATATTAAATGATATGGTAAAAAAAATTACACGCACTTGCAATGGAGAAGTTCTTACACTGCTATTAATTTTTACTTTGTTTTTGTTTATTTTATTTTTTTTATTTCCGCTCACAACTCCCTATTGTTTTGAATTCCTTCTCAGTACATACCTGTTTGAATGTATGTCCAATTATTTGTCTGTGAGTTTTAGGCACATATTGTATTATCGATACTAGTCACCACCCCCACCACCCGCGTGGACAACAATTTGAATCCGTAGACTCCAGTTTGAACTATCCAAAATGTGTGTGTGTGTGTGTGTGTGTGTGTGTGTGTGTGTGTGTGTGTGTGTGTGTGTGTGTGTGTGTGTGTGTGTGTGTGTGTGTGTGTGTGTATGTGTGTGTGTGTGTGTGATTATGTTATAATCGTATAAAATATATGATTTTATATCCTAAAGCAGTAATTTACAGGTTTCGTTAAACAATTAAAAAAATCTGCTGTGTGCCCAAGAACACGTCTTGGCTAATTCTAGGATGGGATTCAAACCCGCATCCTTTCAGTCGCTAGTCCCTGCATACTGATCACTGAGCCTCTGTAGCTCCTATCTCCAACAGTGCAACATATACGTAAGCGCATTTGGGTATATTGTACAACCGTAAACCGCGTTGGGCATATTGTACAACCCATAATCCACACTGGGCATATTGTACAACCCATAATCCACATTGGGCGTATTGTACAACTCGAAATCCGCATTGGATATATTGTACAAACCATAAACCTCAATGGGCATATTGTACAAGCCGTAAGCCGCATTAAATCAGTCATTTTAGTAGTAATAGATCAGTCATTTTTAGTAGTAGTAGTAGTAGTAGTAGTAGTAATAGTAGTAGTAGTAGAAGTAGTAGTAGTAGTTGGCATAGTATAGTCATGCCGTTCTTTTAAAAGATTGCTGTGAGAAATATCTGAAGATTCAAGAAAATAAATTAGTTATATTTTTAATGATGACCACTGAAAACTTTTGGAATAAATATGATCAGGCGGTTGTTCGTATGATTCACACATAAGTTCTCGATTTATGAAATGGACGTAATACATACATTCTATAGAGTTCAAAATACAGATCCAATTTATTATCTAAAAATCAACGATTGAGTAAATAAATAAACAAAAATACGAAACTGACTTCAAGTCTCCCATGCTTGCAAATTATGTTTTCACACAGCTCGATAGCAGGCAAGTTAGAAATTGGAATATAAATTGAGTAATAAAAAATACATTTAATTTTTCACATTCGAAATACAGAATGTATTTTAACATATGGATAAATGATGAAAATATAATCTATGCTACTGCCGTTTAAACAGTGTGTAATCGATTTTGCAAGCTTCAGGACTTCATAAATCCTGAAAATATGAAGTGCAATTCTTACATACAGATTAATAAACATCTAGATGAGCGCAATGTGCGAGCGTGCGTGTGTATGTCTGTATGTAAATACGCACGCAAGATTTCAGGATTTATGTAACTAAGGCGGGTTTATATGTAGCAAAGGTGATAGAGGTCTATCAATTATGGTAAAGTGGCATATTGTTGAATACGTATACATAAAATCAAAAGAAGAAATTTGTGGTATAGGGTCAGCTGGAACTAGCAAATACCCGTTGTATTACATATATATCTAACCGTACAGTTTCATATTCACCAACAACGAGTAGTAATAACTTGGATACTAGAGTGGATCAAGTGAAACACTGTATATAATCGCCATTTAATATCACTTTACATCTTACTGTTTTCATTCAACAACAGTCAATGCAACTTTTTATACAGTTTCATAAAGTTTACAGTTTACCCTTTCATAATTATTAAAATAAGGTACTTTTGCCAAATAAATAAACAACATATCATGCAAAAAAGAAACTATTTATTCATTGGAAAATCTTCTTCGTTTGGTCAACCTCAGAAGGGTAGTAATTGTGGTCTGATGCCATCTTCGGTACAAGCATAGTAAAACTGTATTCCTAAATTGAAGAGTGGCTATCTGGAAAGAAGCGTATTGCTTTGCTATGTTTCATTATGTGACCTCTTACTTCGCAAAGTTACGTGTATCTTACTGGCATGTCTTTATATCTTGATTATTGTACATCAAATGTTTTACAATAAAATAAGTTCCAAGTTCGAAAATGTACTGAATTACACAAATTAGTTTGACGATAAATATACAATATTGTGGTTTCCCTATCAGTTTTGTGCCAAGACTCGTTCCATATAAACAATGTGCAAACTTAAGAATATAAGAACTGAGATAAGGATGGATGTACACACAGACAGACAGAAATAAGTATATGTGACTACGTGCATGAATATCAATACGGGTTGCACATTATCACTGGACCAATGGTGAAAAGCTATGAATAATTTTAGAGCACGGATTAAATTTTTTATCTCTATAGTTGAAAACATTCGGTATACTCCGACTATATAAAAAAAAGGTGTTGTTTAAAATTGTCAGTTGTGGTTATTTCCGAACTATTTTTAAATAAAGCTAATAAAATCGGGAAGATAAATGTTATATTGCTTTTCATAATACATATGCCCCGAAAAGCAATAAATTAAAACGAACCTTGTTTGAGAAAAATCATATTCGTGATTGAAATTATTTGGGCATTAGCAACGAATACCGAGTAAATCACCTCTTCAAATAAATAATATCGACGTCTGTTTGTTAAAACAGGATTACAGTGATGGTAAGATTGTGGATAAAATAGTGGAATCTAATATCAACGTAGCGTTCGATTTTTGCGTATTTGAGGGCGTTATAACTTTGAAAGAAATACGTTTTGATCAAATTAATAATTTAAGAAGTGCACAGTCATTTCAGACATTCAAATGAAATAATTAATTTAATAATTAGTTCACTTGGAATTCAGACAGGAAATTTACCCGCAACTATTGACCAATTAAAATGTTCTTATTAAAACATTGTAATACTTTTTCAGTTTGTATGTTACATGCATTTGAAATAAATGTTTAAGATTATTTTTATAGCCTCTAGGAATGACATAAAACTTGTCATGGCATTTTAGTGTCTGCTAAATAAGGTAAATCCTCCTGGATTACTGCTGATATCCGATGAGAGACTACCGTAAGGTACCACTTGTGTCTACCTTGAGTTTATGCTAACTAACGGTCAAAAGACCTATTAACAGACATACAATTAATTTAGCCAAAATAAAATCGTACCAATCTTGAATTAAGAGTATATTTTCATGTCTGCATGTAACATAAACTTTTCCCTGACTTCACATCATCGCAACTTTTAAAATTTTGGTTATAATTCCAACTGTTGTTCAACATTTCTTTTGCTTCAGCATCTCGGTAGTATTTGAAGAGTGCAACAAATAACAAGACAGTGTCACAATTTCATGCTTAACACTGTAGATGTTCTTCCTTTGGAAAATTTAATTTCTAGTCCAAACTGTTTTGTCTCGTGGTTTTCGTCACTGGCGCTATTTTTTTCACCGATGTCTTCGCTCCTTGAACCATAATATAAAAATACATCCTTTGTTTGTTGAGTTCTCGTTCGTTAGCCGAGTTTGGACTTGACACGTAAAACTTTTTCATCCCTTATATATCCCATCTTCTGTTGTAGATTAACGGAACGGGTAGTAGTACTCGTGAACTCTCGTGGTTATCAGCTGAAACCGTCAGTAGAATAAATAATTTCACGCAAAGAACTCCTTACCATGTCCTTAAAGGTCCCTGACACATTTGCTGTTGTACGTAACCCCCGGTGCCACCTTGAGGAATTTGATTCATTGAGGAAAGATTATTGACACTGTTATATGTCGGGGCAGAGTACGCAAAAGGGTTTACATTACACGGAGCTGAATAAGC
>JAECUM010043199.1:0-21202 GCA_016617855.1 Megalonaias nervosa
CAAGCATGCATTCTACATATTGTTTCCAGACTAATATTAATACAAGCATGCATTCTATGTATTGTTTCCAGACTAATATTAATACAATCATGCATTCTATGTATTGTTTCCGACTGATATTAATACAATCATGCATTCTATGTATTGTTTCCGACTGATATTAATACAATCATGCATTCTACATATAGTTCCGGAGTAAAATGAATATAATCATACATTGTTCATATTGTTTCGGGAATAACATTAATGCAATAATACCTTCTATATATTGTTTCCAATCTAATTACAATCATACATTCAGCATATTGTTACCATTGGGGAAAGAAAACATCATTGGGTTTTCAATTGGTTTCCTGAGTCACTGTTTCAGTAAGGGATTTACAGAATTTCTTGCCCAGGTATAATTTAATCATTCTTAGAAAAGTTATTTTTTTCTTTCGCTTGATCATTTGCACAATCAGGAACTTGGACTTTGTCTGGAAGGATTTAGAATTCCACCTTGAGAAAGCCACTATGATAAAGCAAATTAACTATGTAAGTTATTTCAGACGAACTAAATCGACTGTTCTGTAGACTACCACGCTGTTATCTAATCCAATTAAAATAGCATATGATGTTATCTTTAGGTCCAAATACCAAACGTCGCACACTGAAAAGACAAATCTCATTCCACCATTTGGCGTACGAATTCATCCTCACCTAGAAGCACAGAAAAGAAATCTTGCAAATAATGATAAATTCTGTATTCAGAATTCACTATGTTGCTTATCATATATGAACACTCATTATTGTAAAAAAAATCTTAACAAATCCTCGTTTCTCAGAGCAAATTTAGTGAAATAAGAACCTCTTAGCTTAGTCATTCGTCTATGCATACAGGGGGTTCGAAAGATGGAGAATTTTGGACCTACTGTTGCAAAATTCCCATGGTACCATCTCCAGTTGGGTACCGGATAAAGACCCCATTTGCACCGCAAAAATTACAGCCATTATCAAGTTTTTCAATACATTGAAACCTCTTACAACAACTTTTATCATCTTTTTCCATTCCCATTTTATATTGATCGTCTTGCAAACATACCATTTTTTAACCTTTTAATATCCCAACTTTTAAAGAAACATATTAACTCATTCAATCTGGAAAAGTAGTTCGTAATGTTGGCTGATTCACATTCAAATTACAGGGCAGATAAAGAATTCAAAGTTGCACCGCAAGTCACCTGTTTCCGAATGGAAACGTTCATATACTGACTTTAGATATTATATAAATTTGCACGTATTGCATACTAGGCAAATATATTAAAAGAAAATTGCACGAACAACCTTCTAAAAATCAAACCATCACGGGAGAGTGGGATAGAATAAATCACAGAGATGAGGCAGTATAGTGCCAATCGCGTATATGACACATATCGAACCTCATGCAAACCTCCAGACAGGTGAACCACGACAAGAGTGAATACACTGCTAGTGTCCACGATATAATTCGAACATATCTGTGAATAGATATAAATTTTATTCCGTGGACAGATTTTCAAATTTTCATAGAACGAAACATTTATTTACTTTTGTAATTTTGTAATTTTCTTTTTCAAAATTATATTTCAACGTTTGTTTTTTATTTTTTTATTTTTTTTAGAGACCATTTATTTAACGTTATTTCACTAAAACCAACGTCGCCAAATGAAGTAACAATGCCCAGATATTCTTTAACATTTGTCCATACTTTTGGCATACTAATCGGGATATTATCTTCTTAAAAATATGAACCTTGTAAAAGAAACTAAAAGTAACTCCATTGTGGATAATCTTATAAATAATTAAGGTATCCAGTAATTCCACGTATCTGTTATTAAGTACAAGTATTAAATTCAATTCATTCCTTGTTAGGTTAAGTCGGAACAAATACATTTATTTTATGACGCAACCTTTCCTGTACGCATACATAAAAAGTCTGGCTGAAGGGCTTATAAATGGGCATAATATTAAGAAAATTTCATAACAGACATCAGATTCTGGCTTTATATATGACGCTGTTGCAGATGATGAGGTGAATGTTATGCATTTTACATACGTACCATATCCCTGAAAAGACATGCTATTTATAGATGAAGTACCTGGAATCAGGAGGCTGAAATATTCCAGTCATACATTTATATAGCCTGTTCTAACATGCTTTATACACTAGTGTCTGAATAGCTTTTGTTATAATATTTTTCTACTTTTGGATCTGTCAATAAACTTTAATGCCATCGATAGGCAAAATTGACGTTCTATATAATGATCTAGAGGTGCACGTGCAGCCCGCCGGACACTTGCAGATATATGAGTGTGACATATTACAGATTAATACAGTCACGTAATATTTTGGAGAAGGAGAACCATTCTGCTACTTAACAAAGAACAAACTGTAAAATCCTGCTCTTTCCGTACTCTCCGCCTAATATTTATTTCAAGGTGTAATAATCCTTTTACAGATCGTCGCGAATCCATGAAAGATGACTCACGTTCTTAAAGACTTTAGTCTGCGATTGGGGAGTGGGAAGTGAATGTCAAGAAGATAAAGGTGCTAGACTCGCAGTGTGAGTACATTTCTATTATCACAGGCAATAATTTGTCAGCTAATTTATATATATGGAAAAATCATTTGAAGCCCAGAATAGTTTCTGCAATATGGTTTCCGCATTCGTTGAAGACTGATCTGAATGAGACTCGGTTGACTCGTCACATGAAAACAGTGACCATAATCATTTCAATAAGATTGTTACAAGTGAAAGCATGGACCATAATCAGCTCGATATAGTCGGATTATCAAGAGTTTTATATGTATTTTTTTTTTCTATGCAAACGTCCCCGATCGTCCAGGTACATGTGCCTGACTGTTAGTTTCCCTGGACATTTGTATACTTCCAAAGTGTTGCCAGAGGTTGTGGAACACATACGAATCACCCTTCCAAACACCTGTACCTGAGGTATCTACCTACCTTTTGATAACGCAACGGTGCGTATATATGTCGTCGGGACAGACTTTCTGAATGAGCACACTATCAAACGATGTGCCATACCCTACATACAGCCGTGGTTTTGTTAAAACAAATGGCTGAATCCTCTTACCAAAGATTTGCCGAGGAGCAGTCGATCTGGCGGTAGAAAGTGCAGTTTTCCAGTGTATAGACAACATATAAAAAATATAAAGTGGTATTTAATAATTGGATAATCAAATTGATAAAGTGGATAAGGAGCATGGGGGCGTACTTTTGAGTGGATTAACTGATGTACTGTTCATAAATAAAGAACTTTATCGCACAGCGCACTAATATTCAGGACTTTGCAATTAGCCCTCGTATCTGTTAAGATTATATCAATACGACAAATGCACATAAAAGCGCACGATATTGTTCAAATACTGTAGTTATATGTTCTGATTATAGTTTTAGAAAGTAACTAAGATGCCGATTCTTAATACAACACATTCAAGTAAAATTTTAACGTTCCAAAAACAAATAATGTTAAATGCATGCATCTCACATTCTAATGTTCTATATCGAGTATATGGTTACATTTTAATATTAATTTGTACCAGTCTGATCTGAGTGTTTGTACTGAATAAAATCTAGGTCTAAAAGTTAATTTGTAATTAAGCATTGACCATTTATATTTTTACGCTCATTTCACAGTCTTCACAGCATTTTGTCTGTTCATACTTCATTGAACGTAATAAAACCTGGTCAATCTTTACAATTAGAGTTTAATCTAATTAAAACAAAATAAGGATACTATTTTCAAATTGTTTTAAATAGACTACTCGAACCTGGTGTACCATGCATGAATACATGCCAGATAGCAATCAATATCCGTAATACAACCAATCAGAATACTATAACCGGCTTCCTGACAACAAAGTTACCTTTGGTCATGGAATCTTTGTATGAGTAGCCTCCATCAAGTGAAATCCATGGTTGACATAGTGTTATGTATCTGTAATTTAATTACTTGTGTGTTAGTTTTAATTTTTTTTTATTTTATTTTTATTTCATTACATGTTATTGTAGTAATAACTTTATTCACTGGATTTGACATTTTTCTGGAAAATTCAGTTTAGTTCGTTTTCACCTGATAAGCAAGCATTAGTAGAAACATTGTATCTTTTGCTGACCTTGACTAAGTGCTCATTAGAATTCTTGGACAAAGACATTTATTGGAAATTATTCGGAATTCTAAAGCCGGAATATTATTCTTGGTGATTCAACAAGTATCTGTTGACACGACAACACAAAACAGGTTATCGAAAACGTCATCGCCTTCCATCTTAGAACTTCATCGGGATTCGAACTGTGATTCACTTAGGACTTTTTATTGATAAGACTTATATTTATTGATTCTAAGATCAATTTTGGATTAGTTTCATAAACCGTAAGTCCTTTTTCTTATTTCTACCTTGTTTTCTAGGGAAATACATTATTTTGTTAAATTTTACAAAAGCTTGTTGGCTGCACTCCTTCTTTTTGTTACTTTTGTACTAGCCTAGACAAGTAACAACAAATGGATATGATTAAGCTGAAACATTAATTTCGAGCTGATTAATTACTTTTATCCTTATTTCCCGATGCCGAAATTTTTGAATTGTGTCTGCTTGACGTAGTTAGTGTACACAATTCGCTTTTAAAAAAGAGGTTTTATTCCTTAAATTTACAGTCTGTTGTTCGCTGGAAATGAGTAATAAGTCTCCGTAACAGGTTTTCTTATGAGAGAGAGAGAGAGAGAGAGAGAGAGAGAGAGAGAGAGAGAGAGAGAGAGAGAAGCAATTGTCTATCGAAATCATGAACGCTCAATGTGATTTAAAAACACTAAACATTAAATCAGTTCGCTTAATAAAAGCTGATACTAAATAACAGTTTTAATGCTAAAGCGGTGTGTGTGTGTATCATGCGGGTTCGCTTGTTGTGATGACAATCAGTGAATATTCTTTGTGAAAAGATATAAAAGAAGTGCTCAAAACAATCATTTCATCCATAAATTTAAAATTTCTAACTGAGCAAATAAAAGGAGGTACTCTTGCAACACATGTTCAAAGAGATTTAACTACAAACTTTACGTAATTATTGATATTATCCGAGATGTTGAGCCACATCACATATGTTGCTTGAAAACAAACTCGCCCATGCGTAAATGGCGACCGTATTACGAAATATACTCTCGTTTGATTCGAAACGCCAACAAGTGGACAGTGTTTGGGATCCCAGCGGACAATGAGTTAGAAATTATAAAATGATAAATGAAATGATTATTTGCATTTTTATATCCTTGATGCCATTTTGCTTTTAAAATCGGATGGAGGTACAAACAAACGGAATCCTAAATAGTCCAAAAGCATCGAGTATTTCAAATGAGTATCTGTGATCTTCGGAATAAAGTCCAATCTACTGTGCTGATGTGCCAATAGTCTGGAGTAGTTTGATGTGCTAACAGTCTTGATGTATCACAATGATATAATCCAACATGTCATTAAAAGAAATCAAGTTAATTCCAAAGCAGCTACTCAGTCAAAGTTAAGATGCACCATGTAATTCCAATAAATAATTGACATAATTAAATTAAATCTTCTCCGATGAGCACTGCTAAATGACTCCATGTCTGATGTATAAGTCAGGAATAACTCATTCTCAGGTAAACATCCCTTATATGAAAAGTCAGACGGAATTTCAGAACTAGAATGAGGGTCGAATATTCATTTCTAGACCATTCTACTTGTCAGCAAGTCAGGTCATTTATCAGCTAACCAATCAGAAATTAGGTCACCTGGTTTTCCTACGGGGAAAGACGTGACCTAAGTTAAAATCCAATCCAATTCGTCAACACGATTTCTTCCAAGGTCGAAAGGCCGTAATAACAGCTTTACTAAAATGAAATTACCTTATCCCAAAGTACAAGTCCACTATCTTAAAGTTAAGTTTAAAAATTACCCTTACAATCTATAATCATAAAAAATTATTGCCCATAAATATATATCTTGTATTAATAATGTGAACATCACTCAATATGATGCGAGGCATAATGAAATCATGTCTGCCCCATCTATATACCACCCCAAGCTCGGTAAAAATCACAGAACGTAAAAGACAGACATTGTCTACTAAAGTATCATGACATCCACAAAAGAAGACTTTGTTTCTGTAATGTTTTCATTCACTTCACTTCTGTCTGTGATAACCATAGTCATTTAGTTACAATCGAATAGACTCGCTTAAAACTCGAGTCCAACTGTAAACAACAAATAGACGCTGATCATATACATTATGATGAACATTCTTTGTCTTCTTCCAGTTACGTCTCCCTAACCGAGATAAATATTTTGCCGCAATAACATGTTTTAGGGATAAAATATCTTTGAATAAATTTAAGTGAAATAAACAAAAGGTTGCTAATGTGAATGAAATTATATATCTTTTTTAAGGTTTTAAAACAATTTAATGGTGTCTTTATGGGCAGAAACTTTGCATTTGTCGATAATGCTTAAATTTAATAAATAAATAAATAAATAAATAAATAAATAAATAAATAAATAAATAAATAGTTAATTAATAGTTTCTGTATGTTATATCTAGAAGTTAGAAATTATAAATTTATGAATGAAATGATTCTTTTGCGCATTTCGTTTATATCTTTTAAGAAACTGCAAAATAGTTCACGAAATTACACTAGAGTTATGACAATACAATGGTTTTCACCTAAGTTGTAGTAAAGAAGAGTTACGGATGACAAATATTTCATATATAAATTGTGCATTAAGTGTATTTATCTCAATATTATCAAAGGATTTTGTTTTGTTTTGGTTTCCAAATTGATTTTAATGTTTCCATACGTTTTTTTTATATCAAAGTTACCATTCACATGCACTGTCTTCACTTGATGGATTATATAATAATAATAATAATAATAATAATAATAATAATAATAATAATAATAATAATATTAACAATAATAATAATAATACGCACCTTTTGAAATTGCTCTTGGGCCCCTACGACCTTAATCTGGACTGGATAAATTACAGTGAAAGCCAATTGCACGACCATACACTAATGAAAGTCTGGCAATAGAAGAAGGTTGGAAGTTTTAATGCTCATAATTCATCAGGTTATACGATAGATCTGTGACTACAAGATAATTAATTGAATCGTGTCTGATACTCATTGAACTTAAGCCATTATATTCCTAGTACAAACTATTTCCCTTGTTGGCATTTCTGAAATGAAATGTTGTATTCGCTTAATATATCATGAAAAGAACCAGTTCATAGCCTGAGAAGAAACGATATGATTTTGTAATACTCTCAGTTTGTATGTGAACATGTTCTTAACGTTACCAAAATTCCACTTACACTGCTTTTTGGTAGGGTCGCGAGACCTTGTGACACAACACTAGGTGGTCTATAGATGTGCACACGTATTTTAGGTACTGTGACCAACAACCCTGCAGCCGGAGCGTGGCCAATAAATGATGTGCCCATGTTATTGCCTAAGTAAGATCGTCTTGGGGCATACGGTGGTGGTTAGCATGTGCCAAAGAACTAAATCCTGAAACTCACCAAGATTTCATTTGACGTTTATGCATATATTTGCTGGGCAAAATACATACATAATCAGCTACATAGGGCACGAATGTGGCCCCAGAGTAAACAAATTATTGAAACATTTACAACGCAACTATTTATAAGTTACTGCAGCATTAAATATCTATATGCATTCAAGATATACAAACAAGGGCTTTGAATGTTTGCCGATTAAGTCATACATCCTGAAAAAGCACCTGAAGAGGTAAATCTGATGCAGCGTTCTATGTATAATTTGTATTATAATTTTACCACAACTGAAAATTTGAGCCGAATCGGTATCTATAGATCCTTTTCAGACAGTATAAGAACGATAAAGTGGACGTGTGATAATAAAGGGACGAGTAAAACGTTGTTGTAATGGAGCGTGTTTCTATGGCTGTGACCTTTCCTATCTGAATCGACATATATATACGCTATATATATATATATATATATATATATATATATATATCTTAGCATATATATATATATATATATATATATATATATATATATATATATATACTATATATATATATATATAGATGTAACGCATTTATTCTCTCTCATAGATGATAAGGTAAGCTCTAAAATTTTCATCTAGTTGTATTTTCAGTAATAAAATGTCTAATTAAGCATGCGATCTTTCAAATGATTGATATTTCCTAAACTATCAAAACCAAGAGACAATTGTAACCAAATATTGGATATTAGAATGCCTACTATCAAAATGTTTTCAAATTTTGTTAATTAGTCAACGAAACAGTGCATTGAAGGTGTTTTCCTTCTTTTTTAATTTTTTTTATTTACTAATCAGAAGCTAATCAGCATCATTTATATGCAACCCAGAGTCTTATATGCCTGGATGTATTTTGTCAATTGTTTTTGTATTCTGTTGTGAAGAGAAAAAAAAAAAAAAAACGTTTTTTATTTTGTAAAAGTGACTAAAAAGAAAGCAGGTGAGCAGCAGTTGCATAATCTGAAAGCTTTATACCAAATGTGGTGAAATTCTGTTAAGTGGGTGTTTGAACGTAAGTCATTTAACATTCTTTTTGTATTCTTGTTTTAATAACGGCAAATGAAAATTATGGCTGATAGGCATCATTTGTATTAATTTGGATGGCATATTGGCCAATATTCACAATCTAAAATATAAACACATTCACGTAAGCCTTTTTTAAAGAATAATTTTTTATGAACAACCACTATAATTTTGGCTAGAACAACTAAATTTGTGTAAACATCAATGACCTAATAGCAGTAGTCTTCCTTTCGCATTTATTCAAATCCTGTGGATAAATGTTTGAGAAGCACTCGTGTAATTTTTTTGTTTTCATTTTCAGTAACGGCAGCTATATTTGAAGGGTGATCAGCATCATTTGCATAAATTGAAAGTTGTTTTCGTTCAATTTTCATTCGATTACGTTGAGATATTCTTGTAAAAGTAGTTTTAGAGTTTTCTACTTTTAGTGTTGGTGGACATATTTGAATTCCGACGAGTAGTGTTTTAGTAGAATTTGATAATTATCTTTTTACTTATGCAAACTATCTTTACGATCTTTTGTGTAAAAATTATAGGCCTTGAAAGTCAAACTGTTTTCTTCAAATTTGATCAAGTTCTATTCAGCGGATTTTGAGAGAAGAAGTTGTTTAAACAATTTCATTTAATTATATGCCTGTGTGTGATTTGGATTTAAATGTAGCTTTAACACTTTTAGTCATACCGCTACGATGTATGCATTGTGGCAGTTATTAGTGATGTCCAGCACTGGGCATCATACCGCAAACATGCATCATCATGTCATACCCAGTCACATTATCCTAACACCAGTCCGACCATTCATAACACTAACCTCTTATGCTGAAAGCCAAGCCAGGCGTACCATTTTTATATGTCTTTGGTTCGAATCCACGGTGGGGTTATACCTACATAATAATACTTTTAATAGTAGCACTCCCCATTAATATGTTTAACAATCGTATGGTTTGTTATATCTTATTTTTACATCTTAGGTGCTGTATACGTATATCTTCAATTGTTTCATAAATATTGATTTCGTTTTCAATTTATCAAAATATATTTACTGGAAACGTATCTAACAAATTAGTGTACTTACTTAGTCTTTGTGGACCTTTCTTTGCAGAATTTAGTATTGATTCAACATCATATCAGAAGCATTTGTCCTAATCGTAACATTGTTAGAAGGTTTATTGTTTTGTTTTTTTTAAAACCCAATCTGGTAATTCGGTTTTTGTGCTGCTTAAAAAACGGTTGGAACTTTTCATGGTTCTAGTAAAATTTCTAATCTGTAATACACCCAATTCATACTAAAAGCGATCCTGATGTCATCATAAGAGCATGTAACCCAAAATCCTTCCGCCTGTATTAAACATTTACCTGAAATTAGTTGAATAATAAAAGAGTTTAATATCTTCTTCTTTCCATCCATGTATCATTTAAGATACATTGTCGAAACAGAGACTTGACACAAAGTTAAAAAAATACTTAATTACAGCAAATGTTTTAAACTTTCTGATCACAACGTTTTGACGTGACTTTAAACTTGACTGAAAAGCACGTACAGGCCAAAAGAACTAGCTTGTATCAACACCATCAATGAAAGTGGTGTCTTTTTATTTTGATCTGCTGTTTTTGTCCAATTTGTTGTAATCTTTTCCTTTCTGCTGAATCTGCTGCTCTATCACGTTTCAGGATCCTAATTAATAAATCTGTCTTCTTCTCTGAAACCGTTCCTGTTGCCGTTGTAACCTGCTCATCCTTATATCACTTTCCTCCATGCTCCTAACACTTTCACTCATGGTTGATAATTATTGATGTGATCTTAACTGCTGTGAGTTTTAAATCGTCGAACCCTCAACTGTCATGTCCATCGATGAAACGTAATCTGATTTATATAGTAAAACTTGTTTCAATGTATTTGCATTTGATATTTTGCAGACATTCTTTATTTGTAGTTTTGTTTTCAAACGTGACGAAATTAATTTTTCACTGATTTTCACATTCACATTTTACGCTTGATTATGTTCGGCTTTTATACATTTTTTCATCTTAATTTTCCAGTGCATTTCGGACTTTTGTTTATTTCCACAATTTGTGCATCTCAAACATCCATCTTTTCTAGAATTCATGCACAAATATTTGTTCATGAAACAGTCATGCGTGATTTTGATCATATCACAAATGGATTTACGATAATAATATATCCTTGCTTTTCTGTGGCATTAGTTAGAGACTTTTAGTAAATGCCAATTAGTAAAATTTCGAGACATTCGGCTTAGACCTAACGGAAAACTTTTACTAATTTTCGTTTAAGATCTATTAGAAACTTTGTTTGGTTTCCTTAGCAACGTTTGATGACTTTTATTTATGGACCATTAAGAACATTTAGTGACCTTCAATTGGGGTCTATCAGTAACTTTGAGCTTCATTTTGTCCCAGCTTTAAATAGTCACCGTGCCAAGATATTGCCAAATATTGTATTTATCTATCAAATACATATGTAATAAAACGAATCATGTAAGAAACAAACGCTCGAACTAGAAATAATGAATTTAATTAATGCAAATCCCGAAAGCATGCAATCACACAAGCAGTTAAAGAACATACAATGAACAGAGACAAAAATGTTAGTGATGAATGCATAACCGAAGTAATTAAACAAAACAAAAAATTGGAAAACGCGTCCTATCTTTATTAAATGATTTAACCTCCAATGAAAAAATTTAGATAGTTTGGATAGCAAACTCTTACGGTAAAAGAGGAAAGATTAAATGAATCGTTGATGTTACAAGAAACCGATGATGATACAATATTGCTGGATATAAAAGAACACTGATGAAAATCTCGACCAAAAAAAAAAAAAATAAAGGAGAAAGAACGAAAGGAGGAAAAGGTATAATCGAAATCAATGACTTTAAAAACATCGTGTTGGCAAATATTAGTTATATATTATGTCAGCTTATAACGTGGCCAAAGCAAACATTTATTTAACAGGATGTACATAGTAACACAAAACAATGTGCAAAACCCAAAGTTAGATCTGTTGAAATAGCAACATCTAGAAAATACTAGCAATGTCGCAAGAGCTTGGTCTCAAGTTTTTAAGGCCCTTTTATTTCTGAATATACAACATATGATATCCCCCATTAAGGAGGCAAATATGTCTGTCTATGTGTGTGTGTGTGTATTTGTTTGTGCGAGGGTGTGTGTGTGATTTAGATATTTAATGTAGCTTTAAAAATTTTCAGCCAATAAGCTGCGATGTTTGCTGTGTGACAGTTTATAGTGATGTCTAGCACTGGGGCAGACATGTAGCATCATGTCCCACCCAGTCACATTATCCTGACACCAGGCAACACTAACCTCTTAATGATGAGTACCAAACGAGGCAGCTGCTTGTGCCATTTTTTTATAAGTCTTTGGTAATACTCAGCCGGGGTTCGAACCCTCGACCTCCAGCATTCGAGGCGGACACTTTAACCACTAGGCCACGGGGGCGATGGACCAGGTGGCAAATGTATTTTATTTGATGTTTGAATTTGCTATGGTAGTCATACAACCTTCAACATGTGGCATTCTGAAGCATATTGCAATAATATATAATATATATAATAACCTGTAACAATCGCAATTCTATCCCAATAACTATAAACGATATCAATCGCTTTTCGTTAAGCCAGTCGATATTCCATAAAGTCAGTGTACGTTAAAACGGATCATACCTGATAGGATTGCATTTTTGGTATTGGTCACCAATGCGAACTAAGAGTTATAATTTAACGCTCGGCTAACTGCTCTTTAGACATTAATCTGTTGCATATATGTGCCTTACAATGTCCACTTTTAAAATAAATTTGAACATTTTCTACCACATATTTTATGTATACATCTAGTTATTCTGTTTGATTGTTTCTCGTTTTAGAATTAGTACTGTAGAATCTACTGTACTGTACCGAAGTTTTGTTTCGAATATGTTGATAGGAATGTACTAAAGTTTTGTATCGAACATATTGATTGGAATATAGTTCCATTATAAAATTCTGTTGAGTGTTTAAAATTTCATATTATTTAAAAACATCGACAGTTTAAATTTTAATTTAATTTTAGAGTTGAAATCTGACTTGAACCCAACTTTGATATATTTATTTATGTTAACTTAATAAAAATGGTCGTACTGTATATAATAACTTCTTAATCGTACTTTCTCTCCGTTAAGACCTCTGTTGTTTTGTCGATATCCCTTTTCATCCTCCACCTAAATACTTAATCTATCTTTGCCAGATGTGCGGAGGGGGGGGGGGTAAATTCCAGTCAACAATTAGTACTTATCGTAATTATCCATGAGCTTTGTTTATACCGCAGTTACAGTAACCTAGAAATTTATTTAATATATCGCTTTGCCAAATCTGCATGTGCAGTCTTCTTGGGTTAAAAATATAAATATGTATGTATGTATGTATGTATGTATGTATGTATGTATGTATGTATGTATGTATGTACAATATTTGTAATTTTATTTATCATCTTTGATCTTTCTTCTATACCAAGCAATGTAATGTCCATTCTTCCAGAGTTTACATTATGAGCTCCAGGAATAGAGCCCCATATATATTCAGTTTCTAATGATATGATTTAGTGTACAGTTTTAAGTCTGCATCAAATCTATGTTTCAACAGTTTTAGTCAATACATCTCCCCTGTTGTACGCCAAATGAACCAGCACATTATTTGAATCACGAAAAACTTGTAAGCGTTTTCTCATCTATTGATTTATTTGTCTTTTTCTCCATATCATTATTTTCTCTTCGTTCGTACATAATGTCAGTACCAGAGTGTTATACAATCAGATACATATTTTGTCTTAATGGCGAATACCCTCAATGGAGAACATCGTCAACAGAATAAAATTCCAAATTATTTCACACAACGCAGTTGAGAATCTCCATTATATTCAATAATCGTTCCTTGTCTTTTTTGTGGTAAAGACATAAAAATGAACACCCTCAAATATGTTGTGCCACTCATGAAACATAAACCATTCATCCTACTGAATTCCCACATAATGACTTTTTGTGTGGATATTGAAATAAACCCCAGACCTAACGATGATAATGAAATTTCTTTGCTTCATTTAGATATTAAGAGCATTTGAGAAAACCCGAAGATTTGAGAAAACCCGAAGATTTGAGAAAACCCGAAGAGAAAACCCGAAGATTTGAGAAAACCCGAAGATTTGAGAAAACCCGAAGGTATAGCTGAAGATATTTTATCCTAATATTTATGCTTTAGTGAAACACATTTAAATTCTAGCATCCATGTGGATAGTTTAAAACCAGACGGCTTTAAAGAATCTTTTAGGAAGGACGAAAGCTATGATGGAGGCGGCATCATGGTAAACTTTTCAATAAAGTGATTGACAAAGGTCTGAACTATTTGTACTTTGGATGTTATGACAATAAACATTAGGTGGACTGAAATTACGTTAACCTCGTACAAAGTGTCCGTATGAGTTGGGTATAGATCAAACTACTCTCTTACTAAATTCTGATGAAAGTTCCGAAACTTAGATTGATATCATAAGCGTCACGTATAAACACTATTATTATTATTATTGTTATTATTATTACTGGGACTGTAACATTGAGTGACTCAGACGGTTTGTTTCTGTAAAATTAACTGATGTTGTGATAAGATATTGTCTACGAAATGTGATAACCGATCCTACACGAATTACTTCCACTACCAAAACCTTGCTTGAACCAGTCTTTGTAAGTACTGGTATAACTGTACTTCAAACTGACATATTAACAATTGATAAAAATTAAGTGTTCTTTATGCTCATAATATAGCAATTAGTGTTAACGTGAACCTCAACACGACCTATAAGTGCAGTGTCTGGATCTACAGCACGGTTGAGTTCAACGGATTCAACGTATTGACAACAGGAACTTTATGAACATATCTATTGCTAACCCCAATAGATATTAATTATTTAATTGATATAGTCAGCACCAAATTATTAGAATTCTCAACTTGGTGCATTGCTTCTAAAGCTGTAACAATTACCCCAACTGAGAAACCATGGCTTAATTGTCAATTAAGAATAATGATAAAGAAAAGGGACAGAACACACAAAGTTGCGACCAATCAAGGTAGGCCAAGCTATTGATATAAGTACACACAAATTGGAAATAAAGTACACAACACGAGCATGTATTGTAAAGAGCTATATATTGATAATATCGATGCAGATTCTGAGAAAAAAAATGATTCAAGAAATTTTGGAAAATGCCAAAGTAACTTTTGAAAGTGTCACATTCATGAAACTGTATCCCTCTCAAATTTTCAACAAAATATGCTTTGATAACCTGAATGATATCACAGTCTCTGAAAAAGATATTATAAATGTTATTAAATCTACTCCTCTCAATAAAGATACGAGGCCTGATGGTTCAAGTCACAAAACGCTTGAAGACGTCAGATAAACGATTGGAAAACCCCTCAAACTTCTTTTCGACACATCGTTGAAGGAAATTAAATTTCAAGATAAAATGGCCTATATTCTTCCCATTCCTATAAAGATGATTTATTTGAAGTTTACAAATGTAGATCTATATTTTCACTTAGCCGCGTTGTAATTTTTAAAGATGTATTTTAAAACACACGTTTCTCTGTTTTCATTAAACACCTACCGTTTTAGATGTTTCAATCATGATTCTTTTCTCGCCACTCCATTCATTGGTTTTCAACTTTTTAAGCTGTGTCATAGTATATGTGCCTCGCTCGGTGCTCATCATTAAGAGGTTAGTGTTAGGCCTGTCCGGCCTGGTGCCAGGATAATGTGACTGGGTGGGATATTCTACATGTCTGCGGCGTGATGCCACAGTTGTAGACATCACTATAAACTGCCACACTACAGACATCGTAGCGATATGACCGAAAAATTGTTAAAGCTACGGTAAAATCCAAAATCACACACACTCATAGTATATGTAAGTCGCTGGAACAATTTCACTATTCTTGTTTTGTATTTTGTGATTTATCAAAAGCTTTTAAACGGGTCTGACACAGAAGCTTAATATTGAAACTGAAAAAAATACGGCATTTCAGGTGAACTGCTGGAATGGTTTTAAAATTATCTTATTAATAGAATAATGGAGAACAAATTATATTTCTACACGACATGTATTCACGAGAAATGACTATTAGCGCCAGTGTGCCACAAGGATCCGTCCTTGGTTCACTTTGTTTCTAATCTACTTCAATGATATTGCCGATGGTATAAATTTTCTCACCCTTCTCTTTGCCTTTGCTTCATCTTTGCACTATACATCCATATATCTGTGCTGAAATAGAACATCTCATTATTATTAATCTAATAAAACAATAAATGGTGAAAGCAATGACTCTTTGAAGTTTAATCTAGAAAGTAACAATAACTATGTTTTTACAAATAAGAAAGTAACAAATATGCCTGAACTTGTTTTAGTAAATGCCAATCTTATGTAAGTGGATTCTCATCATCGTTCTGGATTACTACTTTCGTCAAAACTGGACTTGTCATATTGATAGCATTCTAAAAGCAGCATCATATGATTAGCCAACCTTCGAAACGTTAAATACAAATTTAGGAGGCAAATTTTATATAAGCTGAATGTCACGTACATCATGCTTATTTTGGAACATGCCTCTGTAGTCTGGAATAGATCATCGCTGATATATTCAGAAACACTTGGAAAACTACAGCATCAAGCGGCCAGATTAGTTATATGGAATCCAAAATACACAAGAAGGTCATCTTCGCTAGCCAAGGTTCCGATAACCCTATCTACACCTTGGCATATCGAGTAGATATTTCTGTGCTTTGGGTCTGTGAATTTCATTGGATGCGGCGGCAAGCCACCGCATCCAATGAAAATTACGTTGTTCAAATTTGAACACTATTCCTACATGATCCAGACAAGGGAGCACACAACTTGAATGGACTGATAAATAAGCGCTTTTCCAGTGCCGGTCCGTGTATGCAAAAATACCTTTCACCCAAATAAACCTGTAATGGCTTCTCTCTAGTATATAGTCAGACTTTCGATGTTAAACTTACAAAGTATACATTTTAGTCAATTGTCACCACCGTTTTCTATGGAGGGGGATTGCCGCCATAATTCTATGCGTGTATTTTCTAATCTTCCTTGATGTATTATTGTAAACGGCTGCTTGCAAGAGCTACTTTCATAATTCTATCAATGTATATTGTATTTTCATCGATGCAAATTGTAGGTGGCAGTTTGCAAGTGCTACTTTCCTTCTGCATTATGGTAAATGACTGCTTGCAAGTGCTACATTCATAATTCTAGTCATGAAGTTTCTATTCTTCATTGATGCAAGCTGTAAATGGCTGTTTGCAAGTGCTTAGATCTACTTTCCTTTTGCGTTATGTATCTTTCAATTTGCCAACTACTGAATTGATTCTGTAGTTTTTGTCGCATGGCAAATGCTATGTCAGTTATTACAAGTTTTAACATTCTATTTACAAACTTGCTATATCACAAGTTACACAGATTGCACCTTCTAAAATCATGATTATAATGTAGCATCAAGCACGTTGCAAGTTAGCATCACGGAAGTTAGCATAAAATAATGCCTCATTATGACAACAAATGGCGCTGTGACACGTCAATTTCTTACAATACTCCCCTGATCGTAGCAACAAGAGGTTATACCACTTTACGGCATGTTTGGGCGTCTTATTTAAAATATCATTCGAATTATATTACAGCATTACAGTCAGCAGATTTCTCAGAGTATTAACATTCAGAAGAGAGGTGGCCTGCAAGAAGCACAAAACAAATTAAATGTATCAAATTGTATACAGTTAGATGCATTTACACAAGGTTATATTTCCTTGATAGAATTATGAAAATAGCACTTGCAAGCAGCCATTTACAATAATACATCAAGGAAGATTAGAAAATACATGCATATAATTATGGCGGTAATCCCCCTCCATAGTTTTCGGCCGACGTACAATGCACCACGCTATTGGTTAGTTGGAATTACATACTAACGGCGGCAGCACATGAAATCCAATAGATGTCGCAAGGACAAAGCACCGATATAGCTGTTCGATCCGTCAAGGTGTAGATGGAAGAAGGTAATCACATTATTTTGAAACTGGGTGGTAAAGTCTGCAATCTAGACGAAAGAGACAAATATTCTAAACACACATTACAGTTACAAGGAGATAAACTCCTGAATATCTCATTGATTTGCTTTCTTCTCATATGTCTATCTTAATACCGAATTCTGTAAATTGCCTAGCTGAGGTCATCGAGCCTTAAATATTATGCACCCTAGATAGCGTCATAATGTAAGGACATCAAATGCTGAAATTTATCGCCTTCATCTTGTCTCTCCTTCTTGCCCCTGTGCTGTGATAGAAACCATCCTGCATTTCTTTAAGTTCAGTCCTAAATATAGGCAGCAGCTTGCGAATGCAACCTATTAGGGACACACACACATCTTTGTCTGTCTGTCTCTGTCTCTGTCTGTCTGTCTGTCTCTGTCTCTGTCTCTCTCTCTCTCTCTCTCTCTCTCTCTATATATATATATATATATATATATATATATATATATATATATATATATATATATATATATATATATATATATATATGCAATAAACTGACAACGAACAGTGCAGAACTAGAATCTAACTAGCCTGTGCGCTTTCGACTCTTAATGACTCTTTTGCAAAGGCAAATACAAAACATAGACAAGACAAACAAATAAAACACAAAAACCGTTGTGCCTATTATGCCAATAGTATAGCTAGTATTTCTCAGGTTTGGTACACTTTTGTTATGTTGAAATCTATTGAAATGAAATACTTGTATCTTGTAGGACGGGGGCCTATATAGCAGTTAACTTGATCCCAGTCCCACTGTTTCATATTGTGACAATAAAATATGATTAAACGAAACTAATAGAGATATCTTTTCACAACTTGTGCGAATACTCAAATAAATGTTGGTGTAATAAGTAACGTATACACACTGAAATATATTAAAAACGTTTGCTCAGGCGCACTTGTAAGATAATTGAAAAATAAAATAAAAATCGTAACAAAGAAATTTTAACATTAGTAAAAATTAAACAAAGTAGTTTCAAACAACACTGAAAGAATATAAAAAACGGATTTCTTACAAAAATATAGAAATGAAACAAGCTAAAGCAATATATATTGTATCGTTAGACAAACTTTTACATAAGCACACGAGCAAGGACATATATCTTCAGCGTGTCCAATACATTAAAGAAAAGGAGGGAAAGATATTTCATAAGATCAGGAAACAGAAGAACCCAATAGTTCCAAGAAAGTGAAAGCAAGACAATAACAAGAATAATTGGATTTTGTGAAATGATTGAAATTTCATTTTGATTCCTATTCACGAAAATATGCCAACTGTGATTGAAAATTTTAAAAATGTTTTAGTTTTTGTCTATAATAATAATAATAATAATAATAATAATAATAATAATAATAACAATAATGTTTATTTGTAACACTGGCTAATTGCCCAAGGTACGTATCCATTAGAGGAGCGCGGTATTATCGGTATACCGGTTCACAGCGGTATTTTTTTCCGGTGAGACGTTTCACGACATTTTTTCACTGGATCGGTACTTCAGTAGTTTCTATCACTAAGAAATGTACGAAAGCTCCCTATTAGTCTTGCTTCAAATATAATGCTATTAATAACAACTTTTCATTATATACGACAAAATAATTAAACTTTTTGTACAAAACGGTTTCAATTATCACAAATTAATTTTGAATAACACAATACAATCATATTCACGATCATTTAATTACATGTTTGACAAGTCTCACGTTTGCCAACATGGTTTCCAAATGGTATGTTTTGAAAGATATTTAGTTCAAATTCAAATCCTTGGAAAAAGTTCATATTAAAATACCAAAAAATATAACATTTTAATTATTTTCTAGCGCATGTAAATGTGTTAAGGACATTTGTTTCTTGAAGATTTTCAGGAGGACAGTTATTTTCTGTTTGAAGTTTGCAAAGTTTCTAAGGTCCACTAAATAGTTTCTCGTTTGTTGAGTGTGTTTTATGTTTATTGAACCACTCTGATTATTATCTTGTCGGGGCGTTGAAGTCCCACACAAAGTTTTCCTGCCTCATATGCCAGTAGTATAACTAGTAAATTGTAGGCTTCGGTATCAACACTTCCTATCTTTATCAACAAGCTCTCTAATGTCTGTAGAACGTATATTCATGGATTGTGGTCGTTTGCACTCGTACGAGCATTATTGCTCAATTTCAAGGCAGAGAGTGCACTCCGGCATCTTAACCTGTATTGGTGTTTCATCTAAATACTTATCGAAGGCTAATGAATGCCGTTTTTATCGTAACCTGCGCTTATGTGGTTTTAGACCTGAGAATGTACCCGTATCCTCTTAGGACTCACCAAACACATGAAGAACTTGTAGCAGGGTACTGCGTTTCTCATCAATAGTATTCCAAGTTGTGTTTTTCAGTATTCCAAGTTGTGTTTATCATATCCTGGTGGACAAGCACCTCTAAGGGACGTTGATAAATTCTTGGTGATTGGGTACTATGCGTATGTCATATCTTATGTCCCTCTCAGACAAATATCTTTCCCGGGTGTTGGCATCGCAGTCAAAGTTTCCCCGTCTATTATATAAATTTGATAGATAATTCTAGGCGTCAACATTTCCAATTTTTATCAACAAGTTTATCAAATGTTGCATAATCTATTATACAGGGTCTCATCTAAAGTGTAACCTTTATGAACACTTTTTAGTGACAGTTTTTTGGTTACAAATTATACAACGGTTAAGACGGGGCGCCCGCAGAATTATTTTCATCAGTGTTCAAACATATAGTGGTCATCTATTAGGTTTTACGAATGTAGGCTAAAACATGTTAGAGGCGAAATCGCGGGAGTGGGTGGGTGGTCAAGTGTCCCCCACCCCTTCCCCTATGTGTGGGGCCCATCATAGTTAACATACTCTTAGCAAATTATTCTAGCATAATATAATAACCATTTAATTTGTCTTAACTCTGATTTGCAAGTTACAAATGATTATGTAACAAACAGCCCTATCTCAAACAATTCTGATTATCTATGACAACTGAATTACATTCTCGTTGGCCTATAGAAACGCAATCTTTGATTAAATTTCGTCCTGAAGGTTTTGCCCTTAAAATATCTTCACATCTCTGACTAAACATTCTAAGAAATGCATTTTCATCATTTACCACTGACTACACCAAACATTAAAAAGATTATATTTAAATAGAAGCTTTTAACATTGTTAGCCCAGCATTTACAATTATCTCCCCATCTTTGTTGTAGATTTAACATTGTTTAGGATATCTGTCTTTCAATAGTTTTAGAATTCTAAGCCAACATTTCAAATTATGTTTATATTCTGCATATGAATTATTCCTAATTCATTATATAAGAATGCGTTTGCAGGAGATTTACATATATCAAGAATATATTTGTAAAATGACAAATGAACTTTTTCAATATCATTAG
>JAECUM010043200.1:0-27780 GCA_016617855.1 Megalonaias nervosa
ATATATATATATATATATATATATATATATATATATATATATATATATATATTTATTTTCACTACTAACCAGATTTTGAAACTGTTCAAAGTTCTTGTCACAAATGGCAAAATCCATACAGGTTAGAACCATAATACAAACACAAAATATAGTGACAAATTATTCATATTCAGCACTCACTTCACTTAGTCTACACGTTTAACTTGTAACGTTCGCTGAATGATCGTGAACTGAAATTCTGCAATAATCATGGTCAGGTACTCAGAGTTTTACATTACTCTCATATCTGTCTATGAAAGTTTGTAAAGTGGCTATTTGTCCTTTATTCTGATGTGACATGTTTTGAAGTTTGAAAAAAGTCCATTTCCTCCAACATTGTCCGTCATATAAACTCTCCAAATCACATTGTAAAACATTTCACTTAACAGTAGGTGCCATTTTCTTTAAACGAATCGACAGGTTCAACAACTACCGAGCTTATATATAAAATGAATATGTTACGCAAAGTTCACATTTGAAGAAACGTGTCTGTTTTCTTGGAAATGGATCATATACAGTTGTTACATATAGAAATTAAGAAACGTACTTTTTCGCCATTCTTACCATTTACGGACAGAAGATGAAGAGAACCATTTAAATAATGAAACTGAGGAATTGTAACTGCTAAAAAAAACCCATTTATTTCATGTGTCAATGTTTGTTTGGATGAGTCAATACATGTACCAGGGTTTGCTTGGATATGTTAGGGATTTTAAATGTTATGTTCAGTAATAGCAATGGTTTTGAACAGACAGTAAAATTAAATGTAATAAAGATGTGTTATTTATATCTATATTGTGTGTTGAACGTTTGGTCCATGACTGTAGCTTGAGTTTTTAGACAGAGCTATAAATAGGTGTTTGCGAGTTTTGTACCAATCTTCAAGATGGAATGAAATATTCATGTTTTATGAGCCCTATGGCTAATACAGAAAGTACTAACCTTCTGTCATCTGACACTATGCACATGGATATGTCATAGAACATCGAAGGATGGGTAGTTTACGATGTGTTGTCAGATTTACATAGCAACCAAAACCAGTCAAACATGAATAGGTTGTCAAACCTTGTTGCCAGAATTTATGTAATGAATGTGAAATAAATAAAATTCAAATATTAAAGGTTTTGTCATTATAATAAATAGCCATATTATTAATGTGATGTACCTCTGTTGAAATCGTGTATTACCTTTATTGACTAAATTATGATAACGTCCCCATCCACTGACATAGCATTCTGCATTATATCCTGCATTCAGCATTTCTTCAACAGTTCTCCTGGATGCAACGCAAATAGGCCGCACATAGTCATTAAAGACAATCGGTTGACTAAAGAAGAGCAAACCGATGTCATTGTCTAGATCGTCATTGAAGTATGGATGAATATGTGACCGCGATGACGTGTAGAAATGTTTTTGATTGACATCGGGATAGTATAGTTCAGCTTCTATAGCCCCAACTCTGACAGAGTATTTATCGGCATCCCTGAGAAAAAAGAAATAGAATACAAACATTTGTAATAAGAGCAGGATACAGTTTCATTTCCAATGTAATCCTGGATATATAGTGACGAAATCTAATTTAACATTACCCCAAACTGTTCCTTCTTAATCAGTCATGAAACTTAATGACATATGCATTTTACAGGTTTTGTAAAGAAATGGATTGCAACACCAATCGTTCATCAGTCATGTCAATGAATCATAGATAGGTTTTAACCGACTTTGTGAGTCATGTGAATGAATCGCATATGAGTTTGAACGGTTTTCGTCAGTCGTGTGAATGGATGTCATATAGTTCTGAACAGCCCTCGCCAGTCACATGAATGGATTACATGTCGTTTCAACAGCCCTTGCCGGTCGCGTGAATGGATCACATAGGTTTTAGAACAGCCTTCGCCAGTCACATGAACGGATCGCACGTTTTTCAAGAGCCTAATCCAGTCGCTTGAATGGATCGCACATTGGTTCGAACAGCCTTCGCCAATGGCGTGAAGGTATCACATATGGATTTGACTAGCCCTCGCCAGTCTTGTGAATGAATGGCATATGGGTTTGAGCAGCCTTCGGCAGTCGTGTGAATTGTTCGCATATGGGTTTCAACAGCTTTTGTTAGTCGCGTGAATGGATCCCATATGTGTTTGAACAGCATTCGCCAGTCGCATAAATACATCGCAAATGGTTTTGAACAGCCTCTGCCAGTCAGATGAATAGATCACATATGAGTTTGAACAGACTTCAGCAGTTGCGTGAATGGATCGCATATGGGTTTAAACAGCTTTCGCAAATCGCGTGAATGTTTCACATATTTGTTTGAAGAGCCACAGCCAGACGCGTAAACGGATCGCATATGGCTTTAAAGAGCCTCTGCCGATCTCGTGACTGGATTGTATATGGGTTTGAACAGCCCTAGTCAGTCGCGTGAATGGATCGCATATGGGCTCGAATAGCTTTAGCGAGTGCTGTCAATGGCTCGAGTATGGATTTTAACAGCTTTCGCCGGTTGCGTGAAAGGATTTTATATAGGTCTGAACAGCTTTCACCAGTCGCGTGAATTTATTGCATATGAGTTACAACAGCTTCCGCCAGTCCCGCGAATGCATTGCATATGGGTTTGAACAATGTTTCCCAGCTTCGCCAGACGCGTGAATGATTGGATTGCATATGGGTGTGAACATCCTTCGCCAGCAGCGTGAATGGATTACGTATAATTTTGAACAGCTGTCGCATGAAAGGATCTCATATCGGTTTGAAAACCCCTCACCTGTTGCGTAAATGGATCGCATATTGGTTTGAACAGCCTTTGGCTATTGTGTGAATGAATTGCATGTGTGTTTTTGATCAGCCTTTACCAGTCGCGTAAATGGATCGCATATGAGTTTAATCAGCCATCGTCCGTAGCCAGTCGAGTGAATGAATCATATAAATTTTTTGACAGCTTTCGTCACTCGTGTAAATGAATGATGTATGGGTTTTAATAACTGCCATCTCTTATGCATCTGACTCCAATATTATAATGATGTGTGTGTGTGTGTGTGTGTGTGTGTGTGTGTGTGTGTGTGTGTCTGTGTGTGTTTGTGTGTGTGTGTGTGTACTGTGGCATAATATTTAGCACTTTTCTGCTTAGGCAGGCAATACTGGAACACCTTTCGTATTAGGGTACATGTTGTAGGCAAGATAGAAATTCCTTGCTTATCAAGATACAATTTCTATGCAAGAGAGGGAATACTTGCTTATTAGGGTACATGTTCCAGGCATAAAGTAATATTGCACAAAACTTACAGCTCTATACAACAACTGATAGAGGTTAAATGAATTTAATAACTCTAAAATAGAATCTTTACAATGTTTTCATTGCTACTACAGTTAATGTTGCTATCACAAAAGTGAAAACTGTGTCAGTTTATTGGCAAGACAAAAATGTAATGCAGCTCTACACTTTTTGAGATAAGCAACTGTGATGACTCAGAAAACAACAATGAAATTCTTGTTTTCAGCCATCTATTAGTTGTTTTGATTTTGACATTTTAACATTGGGAGATAACACTTGCTTAGATATTATGAAATTATAAATTCTGATGCCTAAACCGACATGTTTTATGATATCCAAGATATTGAAATGTCACGCACAATGGGTGAACCCAATCACAATCACGTACTCACAGGAAGTCTTTATCAGAACTGTACAATACTCGAAACAAGCTGTAAGGAAAAATATAAGAAAAAGAAGAACAGAAACGTTTAGCAAGACCAAAATGTATTGAAACAACCACCGGCAAGCTTAAAATGCGATGTAATACAGGTCTATTTACTCTGTGCAGTGAGCAACTGTGATACCCAACTTAGGAAACATAATTGACACACCACAGAGAAAATATGCAGTGTAGATCTATGTACTCTCTGCAGTGAGAAGCTGTGCTGACCCGATTAGCATCTATAATAGAACAAGACAACTATAATGTAGGTTACTTTGTGCAATGAGCAGCTGTGAGGACCCAGTCAGGATGTATAATGGATCCATCACAGGCAAGACAATAACGAAAAGTAGGTCTACTTACTCTATGCAATGAGCAGCCGTGAGGACCCAGTTAGGATGTATAATGGAACCACCACAACCTTGATGTCCACGTTTATAAAGTGCTATTTGCATGGTAACTGCCCAAGTACTGCATCACGACCATGAAGAATTTTGGGCAATCTGCTATCATCAAAGATGGTGGTACCACATTCTAAGGAAAGGAGTGTAAAGTAAGAGAAATGTAAATCAATTACATTAGTTATTAATCTCTCATATGTTCATGTTTAGCAAAACTAACCTCATAACACAATGATCGTGCATATTATGACAGTGATCACCAATGGCTAAGTGAGAAGGCATGAACATTTTATGAAATATATGAACAGACTTGTACTTTGTCTTGATCATTCTTGTGTGCATACGTAGAGACATTATCAATATTCACCGGCACTGTGTACATGAAATAACTACAACACCTAAGGAGAGCATCAATATTCACTGGCTCTGTGTGCTTGAAATAGATACACCTAAGGAGAATAACAATATTCACTGGTACTGTGTACACAAAGTAACCATACTTAAGCAGTGTATGAATATTCACAGACCCAGTGCCTATCAAGTAACTACACCTAAGGACAATAGCAATATTCACTGGCTCTGTTTACATTAAATAACTACAACACCTAAGGACAAGATTTAACAATAAAAGCCCATCTTTTAGACTTTTTTGTGCGCGAAAAATCCTAGGAAGGCAAAACTAGCGGGCCCATGGTGCGATCTCCTCACCCATTTGTTCTGATGTTATAAGAATTTTACCTCTGTCTGTATATCCCTCAATCTGCAAAATGGAAGTACAGTTTGGAAGAAATGGGCTAAAGTTGTTTTTTTTATTTTTTATATTGAGAACCATGTAAAATATCATCTGCACAAAAAGGGCCAAAGTGTTTTAATTGTAAGTCCTGTACAGCATAATCTGTATCAAAAAGCCAATGTATTTTTTTATTGTGTGCCACGTTCAAAATTTATATTGATATATAATCATACTTACCAAAGGATGCACACTTAATCAGTGCAGTGTTACAGGATCCACTGAAATCAAACAAAAGCTCAAAACTAAGACAATAACCGGAAGAAAATCTGTTACATATTGTGAGCGAGAAAATGAGTTTGTTACAAGAATTCCTTAACAAGAATGGGATTAAACTCACCAAGAAACACTCAAAGTTGCATTATTTCAACGCAACCAACATCTGAAAACTATACTAAATGAAACACTTCAAAGTCTCACTAAGGCATGAAGTATAGATCATAGTGATTTAATATTTGTATTTTACTGAGTTTCTTACTCATCGATACTAATATGCACAGGAAGCTGCATGACTAAGGGCCTTAATGGTGCTGTGGAATTAAATTTTTATTTTTTTTCAAAATAAAAATTTATTTGTTAAAATATGTTAAAGGACTCACATTGATACTGCATAGCCTGGGACAAGGGAGGTAGCATAATTTGATTGAGGGGTCAAAACTGTACCCTGACCATAGGTGTATGATTCGTAATGGGTAGATGTCCTGAAAAAAAGGTACATTGGGTATTAGAAAAAAAAATATATTTAACACATAAATGGTATTAGAAGTGATAATTAAAATAGGTATAAAATGACTTAGAGAAAAATCTTTGCTAGTCATTACCCCCCAAAAATTAAGTTCTAATCCATCTATTGAGCTTAGATTCATCTCACTGCTCCATAACATGGGAAATAGCAGAAATAAACAATTTAACTCTTAATTTTACGATTATCATTTACTTTAATATAAAAACGCATCTGCTGTCAAATTATATGTCTCAAAATCAGTGTAAATAGAAAGCTTCCGATTGAAAAGGGTTTTGTTTAAAGAATACTGCTTGTTCATTTTGACAAGGAGGATGGAATCACAAGTCTGAATCGTTGTTGAAAAAATGAATCATTTAATCTTTTTCAATATTGTGCTTTGACAATGATTAATCTTATCGATTCTACGCACCCTTGTCCAGATATTGAACACAGTATGTTGGCCAGAATCATATTCATGTTGTTATAGCAAACTGGGAGATAAGCCGACAATTGAGATTGGTAGATCTGTGCCACGTTGTTTGCATCAATCACTGAAAGAAAAACAAATCAGTCTTATTTAAAACTTTATCTTCATAGATGAATGTGACACATGATCTGAATGTCAATTTCTGATTCTTCCAAATGCAAAATTATCTTTTTAGATCTTTTATTTATATACATTTGAACCGTTATGTCCTTTCCTGGAAGACGAAAACTATTAATCATTTGTAAACAATTTATTATTATTTAACATGAGAAGTAGTTACATGTCTGTCTTCACTTGTGGATAAAATACGTTGTGATATGCCTATAAACATTTTGCCACAACTATATACTAACATAAATACAAATTTAACGTGTACCTATAAAACACGTATGCCCCCAGCGTGCACCAGATGATATCCAAACTAAATCATATCATTATATTCTAATTATTGTGCTACCTACTAAGTGGTTTATTCTAATTTGTTCAAACAAAGTTTGTATCAAAATTATAGGCTCAAACTCCAAAATGTGAAAATAGAAAGTGCTAATTAATCCTTATCACCTGGCTTACAGTTACGTAACAGCTCACCACATCACTAAGCAGGCTTATGAAGCATTTTAAGAGCACAGCCTATGTACGTAGTCTCCTAATACTTTATACCATTTTAACTAATTTAAGAAAGCTTGTAGAAAGATTATTTCATTGGGATTATAAACGCTTACTTTCTGATGAGTAGTTATTTTTGAAACTAATAGGTCCATATCAATTAGCAATAATTTCTAAGGTTTTATCTTGTCTTAGCTATTTCCTGTATGTCACGTGATATATGTAATGTTTGTACTTTTCCTGAATTGCCTGTGTGTGGGCAGGTAATATCCAACGCCTCTTTCAACCGTTTATTTTGTCAAATAAGCATTCCCAAATTAACTTGAGTTTCCTCTGACTCATCCCACCAATTTTGGATATCTGGACATTTATATTGGTGTCTGGGGTTAGAGTCAAATTCCTATCGAAAATTCATATACCCTTGTCCAATGTTGTTGTACACAATTTTCAAAACCTTAAATGAAAGTCACATACTGTTTGAAAAAGAATAAAATAACACCTAATTCTCAAAATATTTATTCCAAGGATAATCAGAAACCTGCCACTGCAACCTGAATAAAGCCAGATTTATCAGGTTGTGAGCACGTGTCAACGCGGTAGTCACATGATACAACAAAACCATCATTTACATGTGCCTTATTCTTGAGGAATCTGACTTTTTTCAAGTTCCTGTGACAGTGGTAGATTCTGGTCACAAAATATTCTTGTTCATTTTAATATCCCTTTTGCACATTATTGCTATGCTGCGAAAATCAAAACTAAATGCCTTTCTCAAGGATAGACAGTGGCAGCCAACCTAGTCCGTCCTGGGCAAGTGTCAAACTCGAGACCCAACAGTACCAGCTTCACTACTTTAAATGCTGGAAAATGGATTCATTTAAGGCCATTACTATAAAGACACGTGCAAATTTGATTCAATTCCAACAATTTCTGGTACAATTAGGCTTATGGGAAGACAGTATGAGAATGATACGTAATTAGGGGTACGTAAATGTTTAAATGATGACGCAGAAGTTTGGAAATTTATTTCTTCGTCAACACTGCACAGAAAAGATATATTGTGAAACCAAAATGTTGACTCCAGGACAGACAGCTTGATGGACCTGTAAATGGATGAATGGACAATATCATTACTAAAGAGCTCAGCTGATTTTTTACCCTAATGAACCCTTGTTAAATGGCCACATGTCACTAGGTTTAACTTTGCTCACAGTTGTTGAATGATGTAGTACATTAATGTCTTTCTGAAGAGAAAGCGTAAAATATGACCATTCGATAAGCTTTCAAAAATATGCAGTTACCACCTAGAGCAGAGGTACCATGATTTTATTACGATAATATGCTAATATTATATGATCTATACAAAAAGTGGGATGGGAAGGGCAGGTTAGTATCATATGCAGATAAATATAGCCGACTGGTTGGTATGGTATCAGTTATGATTTACCACAGCCATACTCATCTGACTTGTCACCACATTGTGGGATGCCGTCACATCGTTGGAAAGCAGGAAGACATTCATGGTTATTGCATTCATATTCACTGGTGGAGCAGTATGCTGTAAATATATAATAGTAAAATTAATTTCATAGGACAGTAGAGAGTAAAACTGACGATGAAAGGAACAAACTAAATACTGACATATAAATATATTTGAAAGGTGAAAAATGAGCAATTATATAGTGCAAAACAACGTAACAGAGAAATACTAATAAAAATACAAATATAAATGGAGAGAGAGTAAAGAAAACATTTAAAGAACATATTACAAACGGAGAGTGCAAGATATAAAGAGTCTTTTGCTAAAAAAGATAAAGAAAAACAATGTGAATATTCTGTCAAGAGAGAGCATTTAATGAGACTGTTAGGAAGAGAAATCAACAAAGGTTCAAAAAATGAATCTGAAAGGTAGTTTTCTTTGGCAGACATGTGCTATTCCCAATAAATATTTAATAGTATCCGGTTACTGGAAATTATTTATTGGAAATCATACTTGTCTAGATAAATATCTACCTAAAAGTTATGTTTATTTATCATTACTATTTGAATTAGAATTAATAGTACCGTTAGATTGCTTCAGTGCATGAACTTGTCATTTTAGACTACGCTATTTTTGCAAGAAAAAATAGACAGTTCGAACTGTGGCTGTTGACACACAGTGAACAGATTAATGTTGTTCCTTCTTCATTATTTAAAATGTTTCTCTGTGAAAGTCCTGCTTATTGGTCTTCACTACATGCATAAGAATTAGAATTAGCATAAGATTTCTGCCAAGCGCCTCTACACTGCTAGATGGTACAAGCAGAGAACATTGACCAAGAGTAGACAGCTAATCCTGGCTTCCTCTGCAAAGTCATTTCTGATGGATCAGGCAGCTGTGTAGTTATGTTTATCCCTCTGGTCACCAATGCATATGGCAAATTACAAGACCTATGTAGACATTGCAGAGCAACAACTCTGGTGCAGGTGTATGTAATTGCATTGTATTCTATCAAAGCTTCTCTATAGACCTATTGGCATTTTTGTCATTCAGATTAGATCTACGTATTCTCAAATTCGTTATCTTAAACTTGTTAACATACTAACTATTAACTGACCCATGTGTTGTAGGATGATTCTGGCCATGAAATAGTTTCAAAAACAAATGATACGTGGACACTCATGTTTGCACAGATTACTTGAGCTAATAAAGCATTAACACCGAAACTGGACAGAGGAAATTATTACTGCTGTATAACCTGTAAAGACGCCATTAAACTTAAAATAGTATGTTCTTCCCTTCCCCAAATGGCCAGCCCCAAATATATATACTTTCTATATATATATATATATATATATATATATATATATATATATATATATATCCTCTCTCTATATATATATATATATATATATATATATATATATATATATATACTCAATATGAATACAGATAAGAGCAAATCTCATGGTCAAACTGCATCAGAGACTGTTCTTACAATGTTAACGTTATGGGTCTCATGAACAACTCATTTCTGATCAGGAGTCTTTCAGGGAATTCAACAGAGAAGTTTGGACAGCAGTACCATCTAGTCTCTAGTGAGTGCAAGGATAACACCAATGATAATTGCATTACATACAAAACCACCTAATCAATTATTGAGAGCAGCACAGATTGCATATAATTAAGCATGTATTTTGCAATTAAATGCAATGTAAGAGATAAACTCGTTGTTTTGAGTTAATGTCAGTGAGCGCCTGATTACTTGATTGTGTGCACATTTGTATGTGTATAGCAGTAATAAACAAATGTACGTGAAAAATCACATCTGATTCCTGAATAAAAAGTTATTTGTAATGGGATAATAAATAATTCGTCACAAAAATATTCTCTTGTGATAAATCGAAGACAGCTTCTATGGACTGCATAAGATATATATATGTATTAAAGTCGATACCTTACGAATCGTTGAGATGCTACTACGTCGGATGTTTCCATGTTGATGAGACTCCAAATTGGTAACAGAGGCTAACTGCTGATGTTGCTGATGGATGTTGTCCAGGTAACTAGATGTTGCAGCCATAGAAATTGTGCGTACATATCCCATTACTCGATTCGTTAGACGAGGGAAGACGCCAGGGCCAAAATTGGGGTGCTCTGAAATGATAGACGTTGTGGTTGGATGTTTGCAGGAACGTCCTGGGGGCCGTATGAATAGAGACATCAATGTATGCGCCGTCTAAACCCACAGTGATGACAAAGTCTCCATCATGGATATCGTTCAAGGTGTGTAGTATTTCCAATAGGAAGCAAGGGACGTTGGATACATTGAATGCGTGCGTTTAGACCATTGACCAGACGTAGATAGTAATTGCTAGTGGAACCAAGAAAATGGTGTGGAAAGGACGACAAAACACTCTCGGTGCTACATTCGCATTGTATAAAATTATTGGAGCTTCGATTGGACGGCTTTCAGATGTTCGTGTCCTATAAGTGGCCCTTTGGTCCTTTTGTTGATTCCCTGTACCATCCCTGTATCGACGCTGTGGTTGCGGAGGAGATGGACATATGTCTCCTTGATGGCTTGATTGTGTACTTCATCCGTCAGGAAGTTAAACAGAATGTAGATGATAAAAGCCCTGCTCGTGGCTTGAGACTGACTTCCATGCATGCCCTTAGGTATTCTGAGTGAGAGAAGACGTCGGTTAGAAGATAGCCTGTAAGAATAAAAGTTCAACAATGGAGACACTGTAACGATAGTGCTCACTAACTGCGCAGTGTCAATAAAGGTCATTCGATCCATATGTAAAGAGTGCTGGTTGATGATGGAGTCGGAGGAGGAAGGAAAACCTCCAGGGAAGGAAACACTCCATGGAGGTTCGGAAGGCAGAATTTTCCCATGCTCTCGTGTAGGGTAGAATAGACGACGGTAATGGTAGAACAAGCAACATCTTCTTGGTTTCGTGGAGTGGGGCTACGGTACCCTGTAAAGCATGAGACTTTCCTGGCGAAGATGGACGAGGTCTGTTTCTCATTAAGCTCCTAGAACGCCCTCAGTTAGAAACCGAGACTTCAAGACAGGAGGTCGGTAAAGGGGCTCTTGTGGCGGTGGAGTATAGAGAAATTTCGAGACGACACCTGTTGAGGGGCCCACTGCGGGTCCGAGGTTGTAGAATTGGCCCGACGTGCCTCTCTACGTGTCGTAAGATTCAACTAAGTAGAGGCAACCCGTTTGCTGTGGGTTGCGACCCGTGTCGGGGGAGGAAAGGATCCTGGTAGTTGAGCAGAGGCTTTCCAATGCAACACACTACTTTGATCACTACTTCTCCTAGACGGGTGGTCGGGATGGGCCCGGTCTCGACAAATCGGCTGGTCATCCCGAGCCCTAGGAGATCTTTATTTACTCGCTTACTTCCTTGATCTTTCTTCTTGTATCTCTCTTGATACCACCTTTGCCCATACATTCTATCCCATTAAGTTTCCCTTTCCTATGTCGTAGAAGACTTCCAAGAAGGCGGTGGCTTAACGGGTCAATCGGGAGGTAATTTCACCGACTGAGTATAACACCTGTGTATCTCTGGCACTTGAAAAGTGTCCCCTTGTTGGGCTCCATGATGGGGAGCACGGGTGTTGAAGTTTTTCAAAAACAAAAATGGAAAATTAAAAAAAAAATTCAAAACAAAAGGTCGAAACAAATATCTGACTCGGAAGAAGATCCCTGCAGTGTGGAGTCATTCCCATTGGTTATACAATCAAATGATGCCACAAAACCGATTAGTGCACTCTCTCCCTTTATAATTGAAAAAACTATAACGGGAATGATCGGTACACCAAAAAGCGTCAAAAAGCTGAAAACGGGATGCTTGCTTGTGGAATGTGAACGACGTAGTCAAGTGCAAAACATCAAGAAAATAAAAACATTCTTCGATATTCCAGTCTCATTGTTTGCTCACACAACACTCAATGCATCCAAAGGCGTCATTCGTTGTCGAGACTTGGCTGGAGTCAGCGACACAGATATCATTGAAGTGATGAAAAATGAAGGTGTCACTGCAGTTCGTAGAATACGTATCAAACGTAACAACAACCTGCAGGACACCAACACCATTATACTCACCTTCAATAAACCAATAGTACCCAGAGTGGTCAAAGTTGGCTTTTTACAAGTGAAGGTTGATGTATATATTCCAAAACCACCTCGATGCTATAAATGTCAAAGATATGGCCATCATGAAGACCGCTGCTCAAAAAGCCAAATATGTGGCTGATGCGGAGACCATTCTCATCAGGAAGCTGAGTGTAGAGGAACTCCGCATTGTGTCAACTGTGGAAAGGAGCACCACGCCAATTCCAAGGATTGTGATACCTGGAAACAGGAGAAGGAAATACAGAGGGTTAAATACACATCCAACATTCCCTATCCAGAGGCCAGAAAGCTTGTACAGGCAAAAACATCTCTTCCTGGCCCATCCTTCTCCACTGTAGTGAAGAACAATCCCAAGGCAACGAAGGACGCTCAAACGCAGACAGATGCACCCGAGTCAACATCAAGCACTAACACCCCCCATTACCAAGCACAAAAATCACGGCATCTACTTAACAACATTCAATAATACTCAACCACCGAAATCACCAAAGACCAAAAACAGATCACAAGGAAATAGGCAGCAAAAGGGGTCAGTAGACCCCATCAAACTCTGTAACAGGTTTGGGGACATTGAGAGCATGGATGCAGAAGATACTGCTCCATGTTCTCAAAGTAGCTCCACACCTAACAAAAAAATCATCCCCGTACTTCCTCTTTAGAAATAACCATGCAGATTCACTCCGCGAAAAGTCTAACCGAGCTCCAAAATCTCCAATCTAAACTTATAATGAAGAACACGATCATACAATGGAATTGTCGAGGACTTAAAGCCAATTACAATGATATTCTCCTGCTTTTGAACGAATATGATCCGAGAAATACTATGCCTTCAGGAAAAATTTTTAAAAGATACTTACAACATCCCACTTAAAAACTACTCCCTGTTTAGCACCTACTTACAGAACGTTGACAGGGCCTCAGGAGGGGGTTCTATTGCTGTGAACAATAGAGCCCCACATAGAATCATCCCTTTAAACACAAATTTGCAAGTCATTGCTGTGAGTGTCACTCTACATCGAGTGATTACATTTTGTTTTATTTACATACCACCAAACACCAACTTATTACCAAACGAATTAGACACGCTTGTGCAACAACTTCCTGCACCATTTGTTTTACTCGGTGATTTTAATGCCCATAATATTCTATGGGGATCAAATTACATAAGCGACAGGGGCAAAAAGGTCGAAGATTTTATTACTAAACACGACTTGTGTCTATTTAATACCAAATCTCCGACGTACTTGCACCCAGGAACTGGTACATACACATGTATCGACTTGACAATTTGTTCTCCTTCACTGCTTTTGGATTATAATTGGAAGGTCGCTGATGACCTTCACAGCAGTGATCACTTTCCAATCTCTCTTAAGAACACCAGCGTTACAATTGATGACACGATTCTACAGTGGAATTTAAAGAAAGCTGACTGGAGCAAGTTTGAAACACTTTGTACAGCTAGACTTAACAGGAATACCGTCCTAAACGATAATGATCCTATTCGACAATTTACATCCGTCTTAATTGAGATTGCAGAAGAATCTATTCCTAAGTCCTCGCCGAATTGTAAAAGAACCCAAAACCCGTGGTTCACTAAAGAATGTAAAGAAGCCATTAGACAACGCCGAGAAGCACTGAAAAAATTTAATAATCGTCCAACGCCCGAAAACTTAACTCAGTACCGTATTGTTCGGGCCAAAGCTCGCCGCATAATTAAAGAAAGTAAACGAGCATCATGGAAGAAATATGTTTCAACTTTAAACTCTCGTTCCTCAATAAAGAAAGTTTGGGACACGATCCGCAAAATAAATGGAAAGCGAAAATACAACTCATTCCGACATGTGAAGATAAATAACAACAATTTCAATACCAAAGATGAAATAGCTAATGTACTTGCTGATTGTTTCTCCAAAAATTCCTCATCGTCTAATTATTCAGAAGCTTTCCGAAGATTAAAAGCTCAAAAAGAAAAAACACGGTTGAAATTAACATCGAATAACTCAGAGAGTTATAACCAACCGTTTTCATTGTCGGAGCTTATGGAATCTTTGAATAAGGCCCATGATACATCTGTTGGGCCTGACGATATACATTACCAGTTTTTGAAACACCTTCCAGAACCATCCTTAACAGTTCTTCTGGAAATCTTCAATGAAATGGATTACTGATAGTATACCAAAAATTTGGAAAGAAGCAACAGTAATACCAATCCCCAAAACAGGTAATGATAGCGCAGATCCTACCAACTATAGACCTATATCATTAACTAGGTGCTTATGCAAAACAATGGTACGAATGATCAATTCTCGGCTTGTATAGTATTTGGAAACCAACAATCTAATATCTCCTTTCCAAAGTGGCTTTCGTTATGGTCGTAGTACCAATGATCATCTGATTAGACTGGAAACATTTATTCGCGACGCTTTCATCAAGAAAGAACACTTAGTAGCGGTTTTCTTTGATTTGGAAAAGGCCTATGACACAACGTGGAAGTACGGAATACTAAATGACCTGCACGATCTGGGTCTAAAAGGCCGACTGCCCTCGTTCATATCAAACTTCCTCTCAGACAGGGAATTCAAGGTACGAGTGGGCTCCACCCTCTCTGATATGCACGCTCAAGAGATGGGTGTGAGCCAGAGCAGTTATTTATCCGTGACGCTTTTCAACATAAAAATTAATAGCATTTCCAAGTGTTTGACTCCCGGTGTGGATTGTTCTCTAGATGTTGATGAATTTTTAATATGTTACCGATCCAAGCACATGCATACAATTGAAAGACAATTACAGCAAAATATCAACAAGATTCAAAATTGGGCCAATACCAACGGTTTCAAATTCTCGAAATCAAAAACTGTATGTATGCATTTCTGTCAGTTACGAAGACATCATGATGGACCTAAACTCACGCTGGACGGAACACATATTCCAGTTGTTGAGGAAGCAAAATTCTTAGGTATTATCTTCGACAGAAAACTGAGTTTTACTACACACCTAAAGAATTTGAAAGCTAAATGCTTGAAGTCTCTAGATTTACTTGAAGTAGTAGCGCACACTGACTGGGGTGCTGATAGGAAAGTCATATTCAGTTTATACAGAACATTTATTCGCTTGAAACTAGACTGTGGTTGCGTTGTCTATGGTTCAGGTAGGAAGTCCTATTTGAAGATTCTTGACCCAATTCATCATCAGGGAATAAGACTTGCTCTGAGAGAACTTAAGACATCCCCGTGTGAAAGCCTACTCGTTGAAGCGAACGAACCACCTTTATCACAACGTAGAGAAATGCTTACCGCACAGTATGCTCTCAAATTAAGCTCAAACCCTCTGAACCCTGCTTTTTCGGCTGTTTTTGAACCCAAATATAAAACCTTATGTGACAATAAACCAAACGTCATACCTACCTTTGGCATTAGAATATTACCATGCCTTGACAGTACCAAAAGTGATCTTTCAAAAATTCAGAAAACGTCCGTCTCCAAAACACCTCCCTGGCTACTTCAACAACCAAAAGTACTTTTCACGTTACACAAAGGAAAAAAAAATCGGAGACAAACCTTCTATCTTCCACTCCTGTTACCATTAACTCCTCACCCAATTTGAAAATTATACAAGAATATATACTGATGGATCAAAAGATGAGGAAAAGGCTGCTGCAGCCTTCGTTAGTGGAAAACACACAACAAAATTTCGCTTGCCAAATGGTACATCAATTTTTTCAGCCGATATCAGAGCAATAGACCTTGCATTGCAATATATTGAAAGCAAGCGTATTTTAAACATCATCATCTTCTCCAATTCACTATCAGTACTTCAGTCACTACATAATAGAAAACTGGAGAATCCATTATTAGCTAATGTTCTCCTTAAACATACTGAGCTGAGTACCTCACACAATATAGTATACTGTTGGTTGCCTAGCCATATTGGAATTAAAGGTAATGACAAAGCAGACCGCGCTGCTAAAATGGCCCTATCACTAGAACCATCTGATTTCAATACACCGTATACTGAATTTTAAACGTAGTATCAAAGACGGTTTACGTCAGACATGGCAGGCATCATGGAATGATGCCGTGAATAACAAACTTCATGCCATCAAGCCAACCCTAGGAGAATGGACTTCTTCCTACAGAGCCGTCCGTAGGGAGGAGGTAGTCATTGCAAGAATTCGAATCGGCCATACTTATTTAACCCACTCCTATTTACTAAAAGGAGAAGACCCACCAGAGTGCATATCTTGCGATGAACCATTCACTGTTAAGCACTTTATGTTGGAATGTTTCGACTTCCAACCTACGCGTAATCATTATTACAATGTGCATGACATTAGGGAGCTCTTTGATACAGTTAGCATTTCTTATATTATAGACTTCCTGAAGGAAGTAAATATTTATCATAAGTTATAGCTTTAATGCTATCACCTCAAACAGTTTTATGTGCTATATATACCGTCGCTGATTTTTAATTACCTTTCATCTGTTTTCGTTGTCATACATCATTTGCACTCCCCGACGATCGGGAAACTTTATTTATCACCGTTACCATTTTATCGTTTTACCTTCAACTGTTTGGTTTCGTATCGCTGGTCGATACGAAACCTTTTACCACTTTTAAATGATGAAAGATATAACCTTTTGTATGGCGGTAAATAGCCTCATAGTGCTGGTGCGCCGTAAAAATTCAACTAATCAACCAACCAACCGACCTGTTGAGGCTTGAAGAAATTCTTATGCCGAATTAGTAGCACAATTTGGTATGAGTGAGACTGGTCCCTACACATGTCTCCTGAGGTCGGGTTAGACGTATTGGAACCCCGGGCTGTTATTGATTGGGTACATAATAATAATCATTGGCCCTTCGGGATCTCTAGTATATTTCTGGTCGCGACGCAACGTAAATAGGCCATCAGTGTGAGGAGGATATCGTTAGGATCATCCGTTGGAACGGGTTACGGTATATTTGATCATGTAACCTGTCCCTATCTCTGTTGAATGAGAAGGAACTTGGCTGTTTGTTAGCTCTGTCAGATTCTGTATTAGGAATCAAGCAGGACTCCGAGGATACAAGATAGGCTGAGTTCCAAAAATGACCAGTCCTGTGGTGGTGACATGGGTGCCGGAGCTTTTACCGAGCATGCTAATGTCCTGCGCATCGCAGCCAAACGGTAAATTGAATTGTCTCCCTTTTTCCCTTAAAGATTCACACTGAGGACAAAATCATTAGACACACTGGTGACTTCGTTGTCTGAGCTGTATGTTGTTTGGGTTTTGCCCGTAGTTTTAATCTTTAACACAAATTAGAGCAAAGCGGATAAAGCTGACGACATGCGCCTGTCTTAGTAGGCAATGTCCGTGTAGGGCTAAATGATTAAAAGGGTGACCAAGTAATTGATAAGTCTAATAAAGCAAGGAAACATACAAGTAAAATCTAATGATAATGCCACCTGTTTAGAAATCTGTGTGCCCGCACATCTGATGTTTTGAATACTGTGTAGGCGCGTATCTATACCAAATGATGGCTACCTGGAAATAGTGATAGCAGACGATTTCAATTACAATGTTTTCCGGTAGGTAAGATCAATGAATGCCTATACAGGTAGAATCATTGAAGCCTGGTGTTCCAGGGCTAAACATTCTGTGGTAAAAGAAATCACCTTTATATATAAGATAGGACGGAATTATACATACATGAGTTCTTCAGATCATATAGGCATGCTCATATGTAAATAATGTATCCCGAATCTAACTTGTGAAGTCGCATAGGCCAAACATTCTAACTACTAAATGCTGGACAAATATATGTGTGTGTGTGTGTCTATCTGTCTGTGCTTTTGCCTATATATGTATGTGTGTGTAATTTGCATTTTGGCTTAGCTTTAAAAAAATTTTTATTCAGATCGCCACGAATAAGGTGATTTAAAGTTTCTACAGATAAACATGACTCAAGAGTCAACTACAGACACATGCATGCGCAGGAGGTTACTGAATGAACCATATAGAGAGTGCTAACCACTACTTGTCCGACCAGAACAGAAGAAATACAGAAATGTACCAGACTATTTATGTTACACACAACAACCTTCTTGTAAAAGGGCCTGAGACAACGTTATACAGGCGTACACAAGTAGGAGCGACAAATTCCGTGTTGAGGCAATACTTGTAGAGCAAAAGGTTCAGAGACCGCCCGTACAAGTAAGTGCATCAAAATTGTCGCCTGGACTCTGCGAAAGCCTTGGATAGGAACTTGCCAATATGTACCTGTCTGTAAAGGAATTGCACATATATAGGAGTTATATGAGCAATAGAGACTTGCACGAATAAATAAGTATGGCACGAACTGACTGTCAAGTGGCTTAGTCTCAACGTGGAAATACCTAAATGTGTGACTACGACAAAGTGTAGCAACTTGTAAAGGCAGAACTTTGTCATTATAGAAAGGCATAAAATGCTGGAAGGACAGAAGGAAAATACTTTGCTTAGAAGTGAAAATGTCATCCAACTTGTAGTAGTATGTCATCCACGTAGCTTCCGGCTCTCGCAAGTCACTCGTGATGAGAACGTGCTTCTTGGCACTATAGAAAGTAATAAATTGGATATTCATACACTGTGCAACCAAGCCTTATATGTAAGGGGAGATTACTCTGCCCGACCGACAGACAGGTCGGAAGGCAAATCTTAGCTCCCTTTAGCTATAAGTACTCTCTGGGAGGGCTGGATTTACGATGTAGTAGTGGTTCTCCTAAGGTATTATGATTGGGTAACGTATTCGAAGAAGAAATATGTTTCTTTGAGAATACTTACCCATTCTTAATAGCGTAGGAGAACTACTACCACTTCGGTATACTTGCGCTCTCAGATAACAGCTCTATCTAAAAAGAAGGCACAATATATCTGCCCACCTAAGTGGCGGTCAGGCAGAGTGATATCCCCTTGGTATCGGGAATGGCGTCAAATCCTGTGAATATCTCCGTTACTAATGGAACATAAGGCACACTCTCTATGTAGATTTCATAGTTGGGAGGCTGGGAAGGAATATTAGGAATGCGTAAGTAATCTCGAAGAAACATATTTTACTAGAAAAAAGTGGTGACGTCTCTAAAAATATCACCCAATCATAATACATTAGGAGAATATGTAAGATATGGAGGGGGGTACATTCCGTTACCCTGTAGAGACCATATCAGGTCCCAAAGGAATGTCAAACAGCTAAATAACCGACTGGAAGATTCCATATCTCGTGGAACAGCTTTGGGAGGGAAAAGATTCACTCCGGCAAATCAAGTGGAAGTCATGAGGCTGCATCTGTGTGAAGCTGTCGAATGATCACTAAGGTCAACCCTTGTCCCAAATGATCCTTCAAATCAACTTGAGCCTTTCAGGATGTGAGACCGCTGATATGAACTGGAGAATTGTGTCCAGGTATCCGTGGATAAAGATAATTATGGAACAGTTTCATTCATGTGCAATGATTATGGTCACTGTCTTAACTTGGTGAGACAATATGCAAAGCAAACTGGTACAGGCATAATCCAACATGCATGACAGATAGCCTACTTATTTAGGTTGAAAATGTCCATGTTGATATATCAGCTGACCCCTCTTTGAAGGTAAAGTGACGTGTGAACTACTTCGATTCAACGGATCGAAATTCCTAAAACACATCTAAAGAGCTGACGCTGGTTCCTGTCAATGACCTTGAGTTGAAATGTCCAGAATAGATGATACATATTACAATATCTTATTCCTCATTAATGGAAGGCTACTCTTCGTAATGAAAACAGGAGCTTCATGAATTATATTGATCCATTGTGGCGGAACTGCAAATAGATGCATCCACCAAAAGGAAATGCATTAGTGCTTTTGCCTGCTGATTGTATTGAGGAAGCACTTAAAATGAACTTAGGAGATAAGGACAAAGCTATCGAAAATCTGAAACATGCATACAAAGGTGAGTAATTGTTCCACTGTTTGCGGTGAGTCTCCATGGAAACAAGATAACGCCATTCTCACATAGGATGATGATTAAATGTAAATAATGATCTCACTATCTCCTCTGTGTTCGAATCCGCGCCGATCGTAATCCAGGTAAGATCTATTAATGACTAGGTCGTTGTGAAACAATGTCAATGATGGTGGCCCACTACACTTCCATTAGGACTGCATTACTTTTAACATGTCGCTAAGTATAGACTCTTGTGTAACCTGTCCGTATGTTTCCTGAATGAGATGGAACTAGGCTGTTTGTTAGCACTGTCCCATTCTGTAGTAGGAGTAAAGCCGGACTCCGAGGACACAAGATAGGGTGAGTTCCAAAAATGACGAGTCCTGTAGTGGTGACTTGGATGCCGGAGCTTTTTCCGAGCCTGCCAATGCCCGGCCCTTCGTGGTTAAAGGGGAAATTGAATTATCTCCCTTGTTCCCATAAAGATTCACACTGAGGACATAATCATTAGACAGAATGGTGACATCTTCAGTCTGAACTTTATGTTGTTTGGGTTTTGCCCGTAGTTCTAATCTGTAAGAGAAAATAGAGCAATACGGATAAAGCTGAAGCCATGCACCTGTCTTAGTAGGCAATGTTCGTGCAAGGCTAAATCAATAAAAGGGAAACCAAAAAACTTATAAGTCTAATAAAGCAAGGAAACATACAAGTAAAATGTAATGATAATGCCACCTGTTTAGAAATCTGTGTGCCCACACATGTTATGTTTTGAATACTGTGCGGGCGCATAGCTATACCAAATGATGGCTACCTGGAAACAGACAATTTCAATTACAATGCTTACCGGTAGGTAAGGTCAATGAATGCCTTTACAGGTCGAATCATTGAAGCAAGATGTTCCAGGGCTAAAAATACCGTCCTAAAAGAAATCAACTTTATATACAAGAAATGACGGAATTTTTATACATACATGAGTTCTTCAGAGAATAAAGACATGCTCACATGTAAATAATGTATCCCGAATCTAACTTGTGAAGTAGCACAGGCTACACATGCGAGCGACTAAATGCTCGACAAATATATGTGTGTATGTGTGTGTGTCTGTACGTGTCTGTGAGTGTTATTTGGAATTTGGCGTAGCTTGAACAATATTTTAGTCATATCGCTACGAGTGAGATGATTTAAAGTTTTTGCAGATAAAAATGACTCAGGCGGTGACTAAATAAACCATTTAAAGAGTACTGACCACTACTTGTCAGTCCAGAACGGAAGAAATACAGAAATGTACCATACTGTCTATATTACACACAACAGCCTTCTCGTGAAAGAGAACTGAGGCATTATTATAGAGACGTACACCGTAGGTGCGTCAACCTCTGTGTTGAGGCAATGCTTGTAGGGCAAAAGGTCCAGAGACCGCCCGTACAAGTAAGTACATTAAACCTGGCCACCACCTGACTCTGCGAAACCCTTGGATAGGAACTCACAAATATGTACCTGTCTGTAATATATAGGAGTTATACGAGCAATAGAGACTTGCACATATAAATAAGTATGACACGAACTCACTGTGAAGTGGCTTAGTTTCAACGTGGCGACGACAAAGTGTGGCAACTTGTAAAGGCAGAACTATGTCGTGATAGAAAGATTAAAAATGTTGGAAATACGGAAGGAAATTACTTTCTTTAGAAGTGAAAAAGTCATCCAACTTGTAGTAGTATATCTTCCACGTATTGTCCGGCTTTTGCCATATCATTCGTGATGAGAGCATGCGTCTTGGCAGGAGTGAAAGTAATACATTGGATATTCTTACACTGTGCAACCAAGGCTTATATGCAAGGGAAGATCACTCTGCCCGACCGACAGACACTTCGGCAGACAAATCTTAGCTGACTTAAGCTATTGGTACACTCCGGGAGGGTTGGATTTGCAAGGTAGTTGTTAGTTCTCCTAAGGTATTATGATTGGGTAACGTATTCGAAGAAGAAAAATGTTTTTTTTTGAGAATACTTACCCATTCTTAATACCGTACGAGAACTACTACTAATTCGATATACTTGTACTCTCGGATAACACCTCTCGCTAAAAAGAAGCCACAATGTATCTGCTCACTTAAGTGGCGGTCAGGCAGAGTGATCTCCCCTTGGTGTGTGCGGATTTTACAGCTGGGAGACTGGGAAGGCGTATTGTGAATGCGTAATTATTATCGAATACACATATTTTACTAGAAAAGAATTGGTGACGTCTCTAAATATCTCATCCAATCATAATACATTAGGCGCACAGGTAAAGTCTGGAGGGTGATACATTCCGGTACGCTGGAGAGACCATCTTAGGTCCCTAAGGTATATACAACAGCTAAATAACCCATTGGAAGACCACATATCTCGTGGAGCAGCTATGAGAGTGAAAAGTTTCACTCCGGCAAACCAAGTGAAAGTCATGAGGCTGCATCTGTGTGAAGCTGTCGAATGACCTATAAGGTTAACCCTTGTCCCAAAGGATCATTCAAAATCAACTTGAGCCTTTCAGGACGTGAGACCACTAATACGAACTTGAGAAATGTGCTCAGATCTCTGTGGATAAAGATAATTATGGAACAGTTTCATTCATGTGCAATGATTATGGTGACCGTCTTAACTTGGTTAGCCATTATGTAAAGCAAACTCGTATAGGTATAATCCAACATGCATGAGAAATAGTCTACTTACTTAGAATGAAAATGTCCATGTTGATATATCAGCTGACCCCTCTTTGAAGGTAAAGTGACGTGTGAACTCCTTTGATGTAGCGGATCGAAATTCCTAAAACACATCTAAAGAGCTGACACTGGATCCTGTCAATGACCTTGAGTTGAAATGTCCAGAGTAGATGGGAAATATTACAATATCTGGTTCCTCGTGAATGGAAGGCTTCCCTTCGTAATGAAAACAGGAGCTTCATGAATTATATTGATCCATTGTGGCAGAACTGCAAGTACTTGCTTCCACCAAAAAGAAATGCATTAGTGAATTTGCCTGTTGACTGTATTGAGGAAACACTTAAACATGAACTTAGGAGATAAGGACAAAACTATCAAAAATCTAAAACATGAATACAAAGGTCTGAGTTATTGTTCCACTGTTTGCGATGATTCCCCTTGGAAAAAATTTAACTCCATTCCTACATAGGATGATGATTAAATGTAAATAATGATCTCACTCTGTCCTCTGTGTTCGCATTCGTACCGATTGTGATCCAAGTAAGATCTATTAATGACTTGGTCTTTGTAGAATAATGTCAATGATGTAGGCCCTCTACACTTACATTAGGATCCCATTACTTCTAACATGTCGCTAAGTATAGACTCTTGGGTGACAGATGGATTAGAGAAACTCAAGAGATCTCTTTTGAAAACTGAGGAACAAAGATGGACATTATACACCGGAAGTGTTTTGAAGTACTATGCGGATAATATTGATCCATGGGGCTATCTAACTAAACTGTACGTCTTCCAAAGAAAAGTGTCTAACAGCAATATGTGAGCAGTACTATGCAGTTAGATTGATCCATATATAAATGATTTCATGAAGAGCCTGCGCGAGTCATAGAACTGGGCATGTTCGTTTCTGGTGGTTGATCATTTATGATCGATTGTGCTTGTGGCCAAATGCAATCAGACTGATATCGCCAAATAAGGTCATGAAGAAACAGGGCCATCTTGGCTGTCAGTGCTTGAGTTTCGGAAGTGATACGGTATATTTATACATGTATCCGGTCCATAATTCTGATTCATGCTTGTCGCAGCTCTCCTTCTCGCTGCCCAGAAATAATATGGTTCTGACCCTTGTGTTCGATCAGATATTTTTGTATTACAAGCTATGCACATAAAAAGCAAGGACAACAATTATTCAAAGTATTACAACCATCTAAGGTATAGATGTTGAGTGGTTCTCAGACTGGCCTTGCCTAAGATGTACAACTTTAGACAGAATAGAGCATACCCTATATACATGTAGCGTAAGGAGTATCCCACTTTATGAACTTGTAAATATCCGTACAGTGTTAGCCACGATAAATACCTGTGATTTAGGGACGGTCGTGGCCTGTACAGGTAGAATTAGACCCTCGATTTTAATGTTGACAAAGGTGGAGGCTAAATAATCGAGTCTAGTCAAAAACACCTGTAGACATGTCAGTTTGACAGTCTGTATAGGTAGAATCACTGGAGCGTCACTTATAATACTTACATGTATCAAATGGAAGGCACAAATAGTGAATTCTAGTCACAGCTTACCCATCTGAAAGCCAATATTGTTTCACTGCCTACACAGATAACAATCACTCAAGAGTCATTTATAATAACATGCATGAGATTAAATTGTAATCTGGAAGGGCTGGATTTGCGATGCAGAAGTAGTTTTTCTAAGGTACATGATTGCAAAACGTATTTAAATAAGAAATGCGCATTAACATTCGAACAGGAATGGGTAAATTCTTCACCTTGAATATGATCCCTTGACATGGTATAGGCTATTCAATATTTTCAATTAACTGCTAAGTTGTGTAAACATGTCATGAAAACAAATTAGTATAATTTGAAACACTTTCTGCTGATAATTCTTTCTTCGATATGAAAAGAGTAGCTGTAGCTACAAATCGTGTGGCTATCTGTTCAAGTGCACTCTTACATCTGTAACTTACAAACAGTGTAACTTCTTGGAAAATACTATTGTAAATAAACATATTCAGATCCAATTGCAGGCAGTGTTCATTGCCAACATATAATGTTCATTTGTGAGAGGTCTACCACTGCATTTATAATTTAACATCTTATGTAAAAGTGCTGGTTCTTTATTTATTACCATATATTTTAAGACACCATATTTCTTGGGACAAATTACATTGATTTTTAAAGTAATTTTTGTGCACTGTATATTCTGGGACAGTTTTTATCGAGTCTTAAGTTGTGGGATACCTTTTAAGTATTCAAACATTACATGTCCGAAAATACATTCAAACTTAAATTTTGTTGAAAAAAAAAGCAATTAGTTTTTTAAACAGTTATTTTTATTGAAATGTAAAATTGAGATAAAACTCTTCAATCCGCTACATCACCACGTCATCAAAACGATCTTTCTTCTGCACACTTACAATTCATCCTATCGATTAATGAATATTAGTTTCATCCATATTAATGATCATGTTCTCGGCGAAATCATCTTCTCTAATGGCTTTCATGAATTCTTCGAATGATTTTATCAAGTCACCAGATTATAGTGGATTAAAAACTGTCCATTGTTTGAATTTCATTTCAAAACTTCAGTGAATACAAGTGAATCCCTATGTAATGTAGGCCGATGTTATATATATATATATATATATATATATATATGTATATATATATATATATATATATGTATATATATATATATATAACTGTATATATATATATATATATATATATATATATATACTGCTCACATACATACAAGTATACTTAAAGAATCCAAAGTCACCTGATTAAGTCGGCAAGTTTTGTAATAATTTGTAATAAATTAATCTATGTATTCAATATACTACAGTCAACAGATAGACAGTGGCTCGCTCACACGTTGTATTTATTCACCACCTGGGCTTCTATTTGTTTGGAACTTTTAACATAATTGATAAAATAGGGCATTGATTTTTGCAGAGTTAAGAATGCACGCGGCAATAACTTATTTTAATAATGCTCTTTGTAGCCGATGCAAGCGAAAGTGAATGTATTTTCAAATAAAGATTTTTGAGTGCGAGATACTGAGATATAGTTAACCTTTATATACTACAATTTTGTTTACCTTGCACTTTACTCCATGTATTGCTTTAGTGGCGTGCGCCTACATGTAATCAGTTGACATTTCTCTCAGCCCTCACTCTCGTTTGAAATTTTTTTGTATCCAGTATTTAGTCTGATAACATACTCAAGCCTTCTAATACAACCGAACATAATTTGTTTTTATATATTCTTGTCAATGAACAATGTATCATGTGTATCTGACATAAGCATTGCACACTATTCTACAGTGTGGATGCATAAATTAGATACATGGAATTAGTTTATATGTTTTTGTCTTTAATAAATTGCTCCTGATGAAAAAATGAGGATTAAATGATAACAATACAATGTTAGTTCCTTTCATTTGTTATCAAATAGGTGTATTGATTATCCATTTCACTATGACAAGGAAATGCGGTGTGGCGCAAATTCAAGACAATTTTATTTCGTTTGTTAAGTCTTGGGACATGTGACCTAAGTGAATAAACGTTTCGCAATAAGTACTGGGACAGGAAAGAAATCATTTCTTGTACTGTTTGCATGTGTGTATATATGTATGTATGTATATGTACGTATGTATATATTAATTGGTGTGTTTGAGTTTCTGAATGAGAGACTATTTGTATGCTGTTTAATATAACAGGTAATGTTGAAGGCTTTAAAACGAGAAGGGTATTTATTATTACAATTAATTTAAATTAAAATTATTAATTATTGATTAAGTTACCATCTCAAAATAAATTATTAGTATTATTCTTAAACGTGAAGATGATGACATGAAAAATATAATTACCATGCCAGCCTTATTCCACAGCTGCCATGGACATAAACAAAGAGCTGAGCTGAGAGGGGATTTGGTCGTATAGCTGTACCATTAAGATAGTAGTAGAAGTATACACAGGATTCAGTCGTGAAGTTTACTTTTGGTGAAGACAGTATGGCACTTAAATACTCAAGTCTATATGGGTAGCCTGGGCGAGACCATTTACCTATATGATTATAATACTCCCACAAGTCAGAATTGTTGTAGGCAACCATGAATTTTCCTGAAAAAAAAAAAAAAAAATGACCATTTCTGCGAATGTATCGCTTATACTTGAACTGACAACGGCATGGATCCAGAGTGATCATAAATTAAACGACAGCATATACTAAGAGACTACACTGTTTGTTCATTCAATTTTTAGTTAAAGACAAACGTTGCTCGCTTTTATCTGTTAGAAAATTATATGATGGCTGATCAATAACTATCATGTTTGTTCTATTTATGATTTCAAATGAATAGTGCAGATCTTGATCTGTTATCCCATTAGAGAATGACAGGTAAGGGTCTACGCCATTTTTGCTGCTTTCAATTTTAAGTTTTAGGGCAGACATTAATCTGTTATTAAATTATATCGATCCAATCTTATATTTATAAGTTCAAGTATATATCTGGATCTGTCATCATCCTCAAAAATGGCAGATCATGGTCAATGCTGTTTATCCTATTTATCATTTACATGAACAACTTATACCTTATACGTTGATCTGTCATCACTATGTATGATGGCAGATCTGGTTCAATGTTGTTTGTTCTATTTATCATTTAAATGAACAGTGTATATCCTGATTAGTCATCACTCTATAGAATTGTATACATTAGTCTATGCTGTTTGTTATGTTTATCCGTT